>QFDD01000976.1:0-30829 GCA_006871305.1 Vachellia collinsii
ATGACTTTGGATTAGACCAATCTGAGGCCCAGTCCACAGGCCCATGGGAAGACATGATTTAACTGAAGGTGTAACAGTCAGTCAGTGAGGAGACACGTGGAGGCTTCCCAGGCAGATCTGTCCTCAGCATCCCACAGATCTTGGGTGGACAGTTAGATCCACAAATTTAGCATCCACCACTCCTAGATTTTTGGGGGACCGTTAGACAGACTGGATAGGCGACAATGGGGCTTAGACCACTTATTTATTCTGGCTGTACCTCATATGAGGGGGACTTTTTTTTTCAGATTCCAGGGCCTCTCTCTTACGCTCTGCGATTTTATCATCTCCCTCACAGTCCAGATCACTCAAATCCTCATGTATCTCAACGAGAGTTATCAATACAATTATTTTCATTCGTCTTGCATTAGAAGCAGTAGCTTTATTTCCTTTTAATACTGTTGGTGACCCCAAACCTCCTTTAATTTATTTATCGACCGAAATTTGCACAAACAGTGGCTAAAATTATGATACATATAATATCATTCATTTTCGTCTAAGTATTTATATTAAATAGATTAACATGGTTAAAAATTTTAAAAAGTATAGTAGGCACTCATCCCTGAAATCAGTAGAGAAGTTTTGATTTTTTTTCTTCTATTTTATAGGTAAAAGAAATCTTTATTATGTGCACTTAAGATTCCCAGCTGTTAATGCAGTCTATTAGCAAGTATACACCAAAAATTTTACTTATAATTATCAAAGAAATTAAAAGTTGAATATAAAAGATTAAATGCACACAAATACTAATATTTCTCTTTAATTTTTTGTTGTTGGCATGAGAGCATTGATACCACATATTTTCATTTCTCTTATTTTAGTAGATCTAGAATCTAACATAAAAATAATATCTTTACTATTATTTTTTAAAAAATAATTTTTTTTAATTAAAAATTATAATCTTAAAAAAAATCAAATCTAAACCGATATTTAGAAAATATTAACCTTTCAACAAGTAAATGCTCCGGAGGAGACGAGGTACGATCATAGCAACTTTCGTTTGTAAATTTCTCTCTTTCCGAGGGGGTATTCTTCGCACTGACGCTGTCAAGTCAACGTTTCACTGTTTCCCATATTCACAATATATTCCAAGAGTGGCTTCTCTGTTATCCATACCCATATTCTTTGAGTAAGCAATCTCGCACTTCGTTTTTCATCTGACTTCGATTCTGTTTAAGTCTTCTGTGTTATTTTCCTTTTCCTTTGGTTTCGATTCTGTGTAAACCCTTTTCGTTGCCTTGCTGCACTTGACTTGTACTCTATAAGACTGGTGGTTAGGTTTGAGATTAGTTATTCCGGTATGTGGTTTTGAATGATTTGTACTCCTTTTCAATGATCATGAAGTTGTATATGGAGATATCATGAATTTGGCTCTTCCTATAAGGCTCGATTATTGTGAATTGGACTGGATCTTTTCTGGATTTTTTGGTTTGGGTCCTTCTTTATTGCTCAAATTGTTGACGTAGAAGGTGGATTTATGTTTTTTAATTGTCGAATTTCTATCTTGAGAAGGGTGTATTGTGTTTGATCCTCGACTGGCAGACTTGAATTCTCGTGAACTCCTTTGGATTTGAATATGCGGACCCTGTACCTGAAAGCTTGTTTATTGTTTCTAAAATTTTGTGGGTATGTAATATTTACTGTGATGTTTTTTTTGTTGATGTTATTACAGGCAAAGTGAATTTATATTATGGGTGGAAGTTCTATAGATGATGATTGGGAGCTTACTATCCCAACCAATGAGGCACGAACAGTGGTCTTGGTTGGGCGTACTGGCAATGGGAAAAGTGCAACTGGTAATAGTATTATTGGAAAGAAGGCCTTCAAGTCAAGGGCAAGCTCGTCGGGTGTAACAAGCACTTGTGAATTGCAAAAAACCGTGTTAAGGGATGGCCAAATTGTGAATGTGATTGACACCCCTGGTAAAATACTAAAAGTTGTCGCTATTCTCTGTGATCTTTGGATTGATGAGCCTCTTTAATCAATCATTACTTTCACTACTTATAATTTTGTGGGGCTATTTGATTTTGCTGGGGATCTAAGAGAATTTTTGCAGGACTATTTGATTTTGCTGTGGGATCTGACTTTGTTGGCAAGGAAATTGTAAAGTGTATTGATCTGGCCAAAGAAGGGATTCATGCCATCCTTGTAGTGTTCTCTGTTAGAACTCGTTTTTCTCAGGAAGAACAAGCTGCTCTTCGTAACTTGCAGACATTGTTTGGAAACAAAATAGTTGACTACATGATTGTGGTCTTCACCGGAGGAGATGAACTAGAAGACAATGATGAAACTTTGGAAGATTATTTAGGTCGTGAGTGCCCAGAGCCTTTAAAGGTTTGTTTGAGTATGATTTTTATATTCTTTCAGGACCCTAAACCTTTAAAGCTTTTCTTAAGCATTTATATTTCTATGAATCGCTATTCTTTTTCTTTAGCCAGCTGTGATTATGGCTTTCGTTATGGTTAGGATATTTTTCATTGTCCTTATCTTCATAGAGTACTATTGATTGTCAAACCAAGTTAGATTATATAACTTTTTCATTTTGGCATTTTTGTTAACTTTCGAACGCACAACTTTTGAATGTTGTACATTAAAAATGCCCTATTTAATGCTTTAAAGAAAATGGATGATGCAAATTATTAAGTAGTTTTCTTATACTCTTTTCTGAAGCCATTTTGAGATTGAACACCTACACGAGGAAATAACAGCATTCTCATTTGAAAGCTATGCTTGCAGTGTCACCACTTTTTTCTAGTGGCTGTATTCAAGAACTCTAAAGAGGGGCAAAACATGGAATGTAATTATGTAGTTCATTGTCGCCATTTATATACAAATCCTTGGTTTTTATTAGTTGTGATTGAGGATATATGCCTTTCTCAGTTATTGTGGTTATTTAAGCTCCTTGTGGTACCTTATAAGGTTCTAGGCAAGATGGGGTCTGCTGCTGTATTGGTTCCTGGTCATAAAAAATGTATGTTGTAGTTTACTGTTGCCATTCATGTACAGATCCTTGGTTTTCATAATTTAAAATTTCATGTGTAAATTTTGATTGAGGTTATATGTCTATCTCAGCATTGTGGTTATTCAAGCTCCTCATGGCAATGTGCAATTTTTTTGCGATTAGGTTATGATTTATGTACTGGAGGTACTCTCTGGTTTGTTGCAGCAATGTTATTTAAGATTGTTGCACTGATTCTCTAATAAAATTTTCACGTGTATTCCATTATTTCCTCTTGGTTATACAATCAATACTAGTCAGTATCTCTTGCATCGCATGAACCCCTTGAAAGGGGTAGATTCTATTCCCATTCCATTCTAACTGTTAATTTTTTTAGTGCCATGGCCATGATTGTGTTGGTTCATGCCTTTTGAATTGAATGTAAAAGAACTTTGAGATGAGGATGTTTGATTCTCCAGCAGGGTGTAATCAAAGAAATAGAGAGTTCTAGAGATTGAAAGGAATGACTCATGAGGACTAATCTACATGAATAAACTGTGCCGCATACAATATCCTCCTTAGTTAAGATGGTCTGTCACGGATTTGGAAGCCCAAACTAAGAACCAAAACAATCAGACATACCAAACAAAATTATAATGTGAAGGAAGTAATCCTTTGTAGAAGGTTTAGTTTAGTTTTGTAAGTACTTACTATTTAATGTCAACCTTCTAGTTATGCAAATCACTTTCTTGGTCATCGTCTGACTGGTGTCAGTATTATAAAATGAAGATAACTGAGAGGAAGAGACTGGACAAAATATGTGGCTGTAGCTTGAAGACACATGATGCATATCGCAGGAGGAGGCAAGATGCCCTTCCCTCATTACCAAGAGTGATGCAGACTAAAAAGCAAAATGAAAAATGATCCAGATTTAGTTGTCTTCAATGTTTGCTGAATAAGGAAGACTGACATTTGAAAAATTAAAAAGGAATTAGGAAGTAAAGACGGCACAAACAGTTGCAAGAAAATATGGTAAAATAGAGTAGCATAGCCTGATAAAAACTGGATGCTTTAGGCACATGTCTTTCCCTTCAAGCTGGAATATAAATATTTAGGATTCTCAATTTAAATTTCATCCCTCCAAATTTGACCCAAGTAATGGGATTTGCTCTCTGAACACTTGCCATGGGATGTCAGCCTTCTAGTTCTAGTTAATTCTGTGTCTTGCTGGTTTCTATAATTTAATAATATGTAGTTTTGCTTGAAAACCTTGGAATGTAGGTGTGTTGTTTCTGTCCAATTTATATCATTGAAAACTTTGTTAACCTTGAATTCCATTCTAAATTGTCGTAGGAAATTCTTCTTCTGTGCAAAAATCGTTATGTGCTTTTTGATAACAAGACTAAGGATGAAAGAAAGCAGTTGGAACAAGTTCAGCAACTTCTTTCTCTTGTAAACATGGTCATTGCTCAGAATGGTGGACGGCCTTACATGGATGAGTTATTCACTGAACTGAAGGTGAATATTTTTGCAAATTTTTGTCAATCTTCTTTGTTTGATCTTTGAATATATTATACTAGTGAACTTACAATTTGACTGCAGAAAGGAGCAACGAAGCTGCATAACCAACAAATAGAGGTTGATGCCTTGAAAGGATACTCGAAAAGTGAGATCAAGGAGATCAAGGAACAAATGTATTCGGACTTATGATGAGCAGCTAAAACGAATTACTGAGATGGTACCTTCTGAGTCCCTGGCCCTCCAACATATTTTTCCTTGTAATTTATTGTTTTTGCATTTATAATTATTATTTATTCAGTATTTTAAGAATGATATCAATCTGTAAAAACACTGTTGTCCCTGAAATGGTTGTCATATGCATGCATATTCAGTTAACTCTCACCATATTCTTGTAAAAAGTAAATGCTAACACTAGCTTGTTATATGGGCTGTTTTAACCGAGTCACTTCTGTTGCTATTTTTTTTGTCATAGAGAATCCTTTTAATTATATGATGATTGAGATTAGATTTCAAGTGGTTGTGAATGAGAATTTGAATAGATGGTTGCACTATTTGGTTACATTCTGCGCTTTGATGGTATTCTCATGGACTCATCAACAGCCCCTCTAAAAGAAATATACTTTGTTATTATTGAGGGAAGGACACATTTGTGTCTTGAATAATGTGATTTTTTGAAATTTTAGTACCGAAACTTCAAAATTAAACATTTCCCTCAAAACATTTGGCCATAAAACGAATTCTAAACAATCACAAAATGTGGAAGTAAGACTAACATCTATAAACTTGGTAAATGTTTCATCATACCTTACGCTTCTTTTTCTCAAATCTCTCTTGCTTAAGTGTCACATCAAATTAATGTGGCTTCTAAATGTTAGTTTAAGTGATGTATAAGTTTTGAATCATCTTAGTAGTTTAGAGAATTAAGTATGGCAAAAGTTTTTGTATTCAAGATATAGTCAGACTATAGTTTAGGAGGTTATACGTGTTTTTTCCTTTTATTTTGTACTTGAATCAAACATTTGCTGAGGCAGCTTCCTTGCGTGTCCTTCATGGTGTTTCTTATATCTTGTCAAACCAAAAATAAAAAATAAAAAAATAATTAAAGGGATTCTTATAACTAATTGAGATAGGTGTATTCTGAGAAATTATTTTGTTTCTGTTATCTATGCTCTTCTTCTATATAAGAAAATAAGGAAATCCCAAGCTTGAAAATATTCTAGCATGTTTAACCTCTGACATAGTCTAGTGTCCAAGGAATTTCATTGTAGGCCTTAGCTATTAAGCAATGAATGGCCAAGGCTATTAACTGAACTCGATTTCTTGTTCAACTCTGATATGATTTTCTGGCTTTTTGTGGGGACAATCGCCATCACAGGTAGAGTGTGTCAGCTATTACTGTATATTCTGTTGCTAATTGGTTGTCAAACGTCCTGTAAATGCTATGCTTTACGTTGATATCTAATCTATGGACCAGATTTGGATTTAAGTAATGTACTGTTTTATTTCATATAGGTGGAGACAAAGCTGAGGGAAGCAACTACCAGGCTTGAACAACAATTGGCTGAGGAGCAAGCTGCTAGGCTTAAGGCAGAGGAAAATGCATTTTTAGCTCAAAAGAGGTCAGATGATGAAATTCGGAAACTCCGAGAAAATCTGGAGATGGCACGCGAAGAACTCCGTAAACGAGGCGAAACCCGTTGTGCCATTCTGTGATGGCTCTTCTTAGTTTCCTTGGAAGAGTTGTTATTTCTGTTTATATATAATTTCTCCAGGAGTATAACTCTCACATGTAAATGCCTTGTTTATTTATATAAGGTTTACATTTTAATGGAATAGACAAATTCTGTTGACTTACTTGGAAAGAAGTGTTGGTATGGCAGTATTACTACTTTTTTTGTTAAAACTGGAGTTCTATTTCGGCCTTTTAACATCAATTTGATATTGAATGGACTTTTTGCCCCCGATTTATGCATGCTATCAATTGGCGAGGGTCATGCAATCTTCTATGTATTGTTTCATTTTTATGGGAGGTGTTGGAGAGGGACATAAGGAATGGAATTTTAAAATTGTAGAGTATTGAAGGGTTGGATTTGTCACTGACTTTTATTTAAATATTATTATAAGTCCATGTTATCTTGCCATTCGCTGACCAAATAGTAACCTTTTTTCCCCTAATTAAAGGCATCAGGGGCTCAAACAAAACTATCATATCCAAATGAAATCAATTCTCAGCCCTTTTTTCAGAGAAGCTCCACAGGAGCGGGATGTGCAAGCTCAAGGGTGAGCCTATATTGCCCGTTCTTTTCTTTCTCTCTTTTTTTTTTGGGTAATCATAAATATTTTTTTTATTTAAAGTAATTATATTCGAAATATTATGATTACTAACTATTGGCTCATTTTTTAACAACAATTTAAACATTTGTTCACGCGTTGTGAAGTACTTTACTAGATCCCATCCTTATTGGTATCACAATGTTTCATGTTTTGTTTATTAACTTCTCTGCCATTAAAATTACCATTAAATTCTACAATTTTTATTATATTATAATTTTTATTATATAAATTATCATTCAAAGAATAAAACTTGGAATTTAAAATATAATTTTAATTATTTTTAAAACATTTAAAATGCTTAAGAAATACAAATTCCTTAAAAAGTATTTAAATTATTTATTTAATCGTGTCTCTTTTAAATAAAAAGTCTTAAAAAATACAAAACACTTGAAAAAAGTGTTTAAAATATTTATTTGAGCACGTATATTTTAAATAAAAATATAATATAATTGAATTAGTTGTTGAAATGTCAACTTCTTTTTTTTTTAATGATATGTAGGTGTATAATAAAAATTATAAAAGATATTATTTAAATAAAGCCTTTAACTTTAATTGTTATTTTGAATGGCAGAAGAGTTTATAGACAAATTATGAAACATTATAGTTTTAAATTTAAATTTTTAAATATTAGAGATATCATATGCAATCTATCCAAAGTTCAAGGGCATTTTGTATATTTTAGCCTTGATTCTTGCCTAACTGGCCTCTATAATCTCTTGTTTGTAGGGATTCGTATAATGTATCAGAATCGACGAATGTCTTAAAAGTGTGATTGACAATGAGGTCCTTCCTGGGTTGGGCCACTAGAGACAATCCTGTTGGGCCTCTTTAATCAGTGGCCCATATCTCTCCGTCTTGCGTGCGCGACCTTCCTTCGCTTCTCGAAAGGATTTTACGTTGACAAAATTTTCCACACTGAAATTCCTGAGAGCGAAAACAGAAGGAGTCACTCCAGAACAAAAGTGTCTGTTCTTCCGCTTAATTTAACAAATCCGCAAATTGATTCACTCAAAGTTTCTCCTGCACATGATCCAGAATCTGCCTGTTCGTTCGAATTTCAGATGAAGGCTCCTCCGCAAAGGACTAAAGTGGTTATTCGGCATTTGCCTCCGTCTCTCGCTCAGTCCGATCTCCTCCAACAAATTGATGATCACTTTGCTGGTCGCTTTAATTGGTTCTCTTTTCGTCCCGGAAAGAGCAGGTTAGAATACTTTTTTAAGCTTATATGTTCTCGTATTTGTTTTACCTTTATGTTCTTTTTCGTTTTTCATGCCTTCTCTGCCTCCCCAAGACAGCTGACCATTAACCTTGCAAAATTGATTTCTGGTCAGTGTTTTTTCCTTGAAGATAACTTTTTCTAACGCATTTTGTTGTCTGAGGTCAATTTTGGGGTGTGGAGCCCATGACCTCCTGTGTGTTGAAAGTTTCTTGATCAGAAGGAAAACGGTAGATGTTGAATATATTTCACGTTAGGTTTCTGTATGGTTAAAGGCAGACAAATGTGAAAAACGTCCAAAAGGCAGTGAACCCCTTGAGCAGCTAAGTGAAGTAAGTCGGTTAAATTGGGGTGGAGCAATGAAAATAACTTAAGAATGACGATTAGCTTATTTTGTATATTCGTCATACATATTAACTGTTTGAGAATGATATTAGTATATTCATCATACATATTAACTTAAGAATGTCGATTAGCTTATTTACTAGTGGAAGAGCTAGTGAATGACATTAGTATGATCTAGGGAATGAAAATAACTTAAGAATGTCCGAGATGAATTGTGACTATAAGCTATGCTTTATTTATATGTTCAATTTCTCTGATACATAATGTTGAAGCCCAGAAACAAAACATTTTATTCCGTTGTTAGATTGTTGTTATAATTCTTAGGTTCTCTCTTTTGTAGTCTGTCAATCTGTTTGAAGTTTCAGTCATTAGAAATTAATCAATAATTAGTCGATATTTCAAGTGGTATTACCTAATTTGGAAATCTTGGTGCCAAATTCCTTTTTGGCACCTCCAATCCCAATCATGGGTTGTTTGCATGACAAAACATGCAATATCTGGCACACAATTTATATGCAGAACAGGGTGTTCTAAGGCTAGAAGTAATAGAAACATGCAAGATTTGGCACACAATATATATGCAGAACAGGGTGTTCTTAGGCTAGAAGTAATAAGTTGCTAATGCAAACAACAAGAAAAGGGTATGCAAACCATGTAAGAGAGCCCGCACATGATGTCATGCCTTCAAACAAGGAAGACACAATGTTTGCCTGACATTGTTTGTTTCGCCATGAGTGAGAGTAGATATTCAGATGAAAGGAGATGGTGAGGACCAGACGAGTTATCACCTATTGCATAATGGAAGAAACATAATAAGTAGATGAGAAACTTAGAAGATGGTAAAGGGAGATCATGATTTGAATTTTGATTTTTGAATCTTAATTCTTGAAAGTGGAGGTAGAATTTACAAAAAGGTTTTTTTTTTGGGGGGGGTGGGAATAGATTGATAGATTGTGAATTTAATGTTTATATAATAATTTATTTTATTGCATTCATGGAATTGGAGAAAGAAGTATCAGTATCTATCTTTTGTGTTGTCATATGTGAAAAGTCATACTCTTTGCAAATAATGAATAGTGCGGCTTGGGGTCCACCAGTCTAGTTAATGTTATAATTTGCTTGAAAAATACGTCTTATAGTTGCAACAGCACACATCTTTTATTCCTTTTGATCTCACATAAATCTTTCCTTGAGAATTGGAAAGATGAGTGGGGATTGGAAATAAGAAATGAGATAGTTAGGAAGAATAGTGGAGGATTTGGTATATTATTTCATCATAATTTTAATTGTAATTAAATAAATTATATTAGACACACATGTTGCATTTACTTGCACATCATAGACAAGAAGACCATATAAACTAAGCCTACCCTGATCGTTCTATGGAGAATCATGAATCAGCGACATTGCAACACTGATTTTAAGCATCCTTATCAGAATATTATATTTTTAGAATTAAGATATTTGCTAAATTAGCTTGTATCATCTTGTCATTACTCAGACTTAGATCTCTCTTGTCCCCTCACTATCTGTTTGTTACTCTGATTGATTATGATGAAGAACATGGTATCCGGACTCATCTAGTCTGATTAGCATAGGTACAGTTAACACTGTAACGCGTCTGCCTTGTTTGGTTAAACAGAGGTAAAACTAACATTTTACTCGTAAACAAAAGGGAAAATGGGAGTTACTTTGAAGTTATTATACATCGTTCTTGGCTCATAATAGTGTGATTTGATAGAGTTTTTATATTATATAATAATTTATGTGAACAATGTTGTTGTCCATTTTTTTTAACAATTGAAAGACAAAGACGTATATAAGATGCTCTGGAGCTATCCTACAGCAATGCAAGAGCTTTTTTATCAGAAGCCCTGTGACATCTTTTAAGAGAATTGGCAAATTTGAGCAAAATGTAGCCATTTTGTTGAGTGATTGTTGGATGGACATCTCAAAGAAGGAGAAGAAAAGTTCTCTCTTTATCAAATTTTAGTTTTCTGGTTCGTTCTTTTAGTTTCAAGCCTACATATTCGATATAAAGTTCAGTAGAAGAACTGATTGTGAAGCTTATGTAAGTCCAACAGCGACAATCTAATCTGAGTCAAGCAAATAGGGGCATGAAGGGGAAAGATCTATAAAGTTGTTAAGACATTTAGAGAACTAACTAATTAGCTTTTTCTAATTTAGTTTTCATGCTACAGATGTGCAAACTGTGACATGCAATTGTATTGACTTCTGTATTAGGTTTTTTTGGAGATATTTTGGGTTATAATGATTTTATGAATTGAGTAGATGGGTAATAAAAATGTTGGCCACTTTTTGCTAAGTAGAGTTGGCATGAAAGGCTTGGGTATCTGCCTACCTTTTGAACCTTTTATCTGTAAAAAGCACACACATTTAGGATGTTCTTTATCTGCTGTCTTATATTTTTCTTTTTTTATAATGTGACTGAGACCTAAGGGATTTTTTAACATATGGAGCTTTGCTTTGATTAACATTTTCAGTTACAAGCATCAGAAGTATTCTCATGCATACATAAACTTCAATTGTGCTGAAGATGTTTTTGAGTTTGCCGGATTCTTTGATGGACATGTCTTTGTTAATGAGAAAGGTAATATATTTGAGGGCAAAACTGCCTATGCTTATTTACCTTTGGAGTGGATTGCATTTCTACAGCTGGTCGAATTAATTTTAACACAAACCTGTTGTTAAAGTATTATTAATTTTAATTGACAACTATTAGATGCCATATTTAACTAAGTTCAAAGAACTTCTGCTGTTATTCTGCTCTTACGCCTACTTATCATTGTTACTTGTTGTTGAATGTTTTCATGCTATGCATGTCTGATTCATTTTCAGGTGCCCAACATAAGGCAATTGTTGAATATTCACCTTATCAGCGTGTTCCAAAGTCAAGCACCAAAAGGGATGGCCGTGAAGGAACTATATACAAAGGTGTTGCTTTGGTTATATTTCTAAGTTTTTTAATGTGAAAACTCTAATGCTAGTCAGACTTAGAGTGCATATCCTTTTAATAATGGTAATGGCTGCTTTCTTTGAAACAAGAACAGATCCAGACTATCTTGAGTTTCTCAAGTTTATCGCAAAACCTCCTGAGCATCTTCCTAGTGCAGAAATACAGTTGGAAAGAAAAGAGGCTGAGCAAGCTGGTTAGTTATCAATTTATTGCAGCATCCAACAATAGATACACTGACTTAGAATTACCTCAACTTTTTGCCTTTTTTAACAAAGTTCTTGTTAGAAGGTTTGCGATAAAGGTAGTTATAAAAGAGTAGCAGTGCCCATAAGGAAGCATCTCATGAAGATAGATTGTAGTAGTATTTGGTCTAATATTTGTCTTTTCCTTTCTAGGGGCTGCCAAGGAAGCACCAATTGTCACTCCATTGATGGAATATATTCGTCAAAAGCGTGCACTTGAGAGTGGTGCACAGGTATTGATTTTTTACGTTGTTTTCCCCTGCATATGATTGTGGGATGCGCATGGTATAATGCTAATAATTATTGGGAAAAACGGATTACTTCTTGTTGGTTTCCTTTTGTTTCATTGCTCTTAGAGAACTTGATGCATAATGGAAAAACTTAAGATTATAGTAAGGGGATGGGTGATGAGGGGTAGATTGAAGAATATTGAGATTGTATGTTACTCTTGACTTTTCTATTTGAGCCAAGTATGCTCAAACATGGTTTAATTAGACTGTGGGCATATTTAAGTTGAAGCTTCAATCAAGATAACTGTAGGAGTGAAGATTTGCAGTTATCCAATCTTTAACACGAGATACATATGGCCAAAAAAAGGCAAAAGATAATGTTTGTAGCATTTTCGGAACAGTAATGGATGTTAAGGATACAGACTAGAATTCATTCATATTATGGAAAATGTGCGGGGAAGAAACGTAATAATTGACAGAAAAGAGTACTAAGGGATTAGGTAAGCAATGGTTCATATGCTGTGATTGTATTGAGTTTTTATGAATATATTTATTTAATTGCTTTTTATGACTTGAAATTTAGCTGCTCTGAAATTAAATGAAGGTGCTATGCATATTTTTATCATTGAAATCAAATGTGGCCCTGATGAGTTTCCCTTTTGCAAAAGTCAGGCTGAAGGACCTGCTCTTGGCCAGATGTATTGGGTCCTTTTTTTTCCACACAAATTGCAATCTATCTGTACCATTGTTTTTTTCGTATCAGCTTGGTTTTTGGGATTAAAAACAAAAGGATGTTGAGAAACTGAAGATATACAAATGAAGGGGATGTGGTATACGCTTGGAAAAGATTGAAAAGCACATAAATAAAGAGTTTTTTATGCTATAAAGCTGAAAATCCCTGTTATTGACGTATACCATTGAGCAGCCCCTAACAGAACTAAAATTGCATATTTTACAGAGGTGACTATTCTTGTATTGTTTATAATTTATTATGCTGCATCACTATTCTATACTGTAGCAGGAGTCTCTATCTGTATTTGGTTCAAATTTCTTTTAATTTGGATACACGATTTATTCTTATGCTGCTTTTACTGATTTATGATAGGCTTCACCAGTTGTGACAAAGATTAGTAGAAGAGCTAGGGCTTCTTCATCTAGCAAGCCTGGCTCGGAGAATACCAGACGAGGCTCTGAGAAGAAAAAGGTAGGACTTTTCCATATAATGCATGTGTGTAGTATTATTGGGCATGGCTTCATTGCAGATTTTTTTTTTTTTTTGAAATTTTAAATACCTGACACCAAAGATGTCACAGATTATGCCTCTTTATGTCATTGTTCAATTTATTGATTATTTTGAGAGATTCATGTGCACTTAACAGTTGTTCTTTTCCAAGGAAAATCTGATGGAACCCTCAAGAAGAGTAGCAACATATAAGTAGACGGATAAATGTTAATTGCTACTCTTAACTGGGAATCAGAGTGAGGTAGGTAAACTAGCTAAACTAGAGTAGCAGGAAATGAAAATAACGAAGTAAGAGTAGTAACCACCATTGGCTTTTGAGAGGACAATGTCTATCCCAAGTTTCTGCAAATTCTCTTTAAACCTTTCACCACTCAGACCCTTGTAAAACCCTCAAACCTTCACATTCAGTTTACCTTACGCTTCATGAGCCATGTTAGCAAGTTAGTGGACACGTTCCCTGATTTTCCTCTTTGCTCAGCTCATAACAAGCTTCCTCAGCCACATACACTTCTTTTCTTTTAGTCCTCTTATGATATGCTTTCATTTTTCGGTGGCCAGTTAGTGGCCTATCAATATTAAGTAAGGCTTACATCAGTTATGAGGTCATCATGATGAAGCAAACTTTCATGGCTGAACTTAACTTTTAGAAGTGCTTCTTATTCTTGAAAAACTTTTCTGTGCCCAGAGAATTTTGGCCAATATGGATCTAGAACTAATAGAACTCAAAAAAAGGAAGCACTAGCAACTAAATCAGAACAGCCAGATCCTCAATGGAATGATAAATTCACAAAAGTAACATGATAAACTTGCCATAATAAATGTGATCACCTGCAATATATTTTAAATAAATAAGATGTCAGTGCTTACCAAATAGCGTTATAATCATATTCTCCTATATTTAAATGTTAAATATGATGTTATATATTTATTATTGATCAGGGAATAACGAAGCATCTTCTTTTGAACCACATGAATAAATGATTATCCATTTTCCATCTTCTCTTCTATCACTTCTTTCATGTGTTTCTCTCTATTGGGTTGATCATTGGGTGAAAATTCTGGTGAGACATGAGACTGCAATCTTAGCATAGACATTTCTGGTACGGGCATCTTGTATCGATGATTGATTTTTTGCTTTTTTTAAAACTCCCATTTATTTTAAAAAATTTCTGAACTCCCTGCAATTGCACAGGCTTGTTTGGTAATAAATGTGATAACAATATTGAAATTGCCAAGGCAAAGGGTTAAGATGTATTGTCTTCTATCTTTTTATGTTATAAAATGTGAATAAACAATGCTTGTAAGCTGCTTATTTTCTAATAATTTAGAAATTTAATCATTGTATCCTCAATCATCTTTCTCGTAATTGCTTTATAGATTTCAATTTTAAATTTAAGCTACTAGGTTTTAGATATGGTTAGCCTTGGCTATTGTCTAGATTGTTTGTTTAATTTATTTCTGAAGAAAACCACAGTAATATGCTTGCAAAGAATGGTGGATCATGTCACTAACTTGGTTTTTGAGTGCCAGTATGTTCAGAAGGACAATGTCAGAAGTAGTAATCGGAAAGACAAGTCAAGCTCTATTGCTGCTACCCGGCGAGAAGATCAACCATCTGCATCTAGTTCAAAAGGAATATCTGTAATTGAAGCTGGTAATATAATTTTTTAATATATTTTCTGTTTATCTGTGGATATGTTCTCATGGCTTGTTTTGGCGATATCTTATTCCCCTCTTCCATTTTTTTGTCTTGTTCCTTGATAAAATTTATTTTTATTAAAAAAATGAAAAATAAGGCTGTTAATTCTACCTTTTCTGTGCAGTTCTGGTTGACTGAAATAATCTTTCAGCTTATGAATGCATGTTTTTCATAGAAGAATGCATTGTTTTATCATAAAGTTATTTCACATGTATGATTTTGCAGGACTGGAATTTCCCTCCCTGCGTTTTGTCCATTTTATATGAATTCAGTTACCTCTAAGTTTATTATAACTCATACATTGGATAGAGCGTGTTCAAAAATGATTTGGAACAAAAGACTTGCCTATATACATGCAATCAATAGCTTGTCTGGTTTCTTCTCAAAAGGTCTCTACAACCAAGCTGCCTCAGTTATCAGATTGGAGCCCAATTTAGAGCTTAATTAAGTATTGTTTATAGAGACCCTTAAAATCTGAATTATCTTGTCAGAAATTATCCTCATTGTTTCAACATGATTTCGTTATCAAATGCCAATTCTATTACTGGTTAAAGGGTAAATTTACCTTGGAAGTATCCATGGAGTTGCATTAGATGTCCGGAAGTTTTTTTTGGGGGCTATGTTGCTCTGAAAGTGTAGAAAATGGTGGATTGTTACCTTGTCCAGTGAAAGGATTAAGTACTTAAGTTTGACCATTAAATAATTTTGTTTGACTAAATAAAACTTTAGTTAATCGTTTGCATCCATTAGGGTTATGGTGATATTGCACTGATTTTTTGCACTTCCAGGACAACATTGCCTCTCAAAAAACTTCTGAACGCCTAGTGCAACTCTGTGGATACTTTCGGGGCAAATTGCCCCTTAACCCTGCTATTATCAGTTCTGTCATTGTAACAGTTGTCTCTCTTTGAAACAAATATATGTTTAGATTTCTTTTTTGGACTCATTTATTCGCAAATTGTTGCCTGCCAAACCCCGCCCCCAAAAAAAAAACACAAGCCGTGAAACCCTCCCCCCAAAATCTTGTTGAGGTTTGGGACCTAGACATCCTATATCTTGTAGTCTCAATAAGATAAATTATGCATATTGGTAATTGAGTGACATATTTAACATGGTAATTCAGCCACTAAATGTTCTCAAGGGATTCATTATTTTTAACACGCTATGGGATTGAACATCTTTTCTTTGTTAATTACTTTCTTATTCAAGACTTTTCTTATGTTCTTTCATTAAAACCATCCTTGTCTTCTTCCTCCGCTTCTTTTCTTTTCCCCTCCTTTTTTTCTGGTATGACATGCTTGTGTTCTTTGGCATGGGATTTCTTATCCATATATCTTCTTTGTAAATATTCCTTTTATCCATGAAAAAGTCACATGCTTGATGAATTTGCAGTGCATGGAATTGAAGGTCCTGTTTCAGCTATCCCTCTGCCTGCTGGCTCTGGAAAGAAAAAAATCCTACTGGTTAAAGGGAAAGAACGAGAAATTCTCAACGTAGGTTTTTTTATTTTAGAAGATTTTTTCTTGAATGATAATTAGTGTCTTTTATATGAGTTTTTCTTCTAATAGAATTTACTCTTATTTAAATAAAGCAATGGATGTATGATACGCCCCCCCCCCCCCAAAAGAAAAAAAAAACCTTGAAGTTACAGTTATTTACTTTATCTCATTTTTGAGGAATTGTGATTTTGAGTATTTTTGTGGTACTTTTTTAGGCTGCTGAGGGTATGGCACAACAGCAAAATGTACAATCTGGAAATCCTGCTGTTTCCACTGCTCCAAAGCAAAACCAAAGACGTGAAGCTAGTGGAAGGTTGATCAGGAGCATACTTCTAAATAATGAAGCTCGTCAAAGCCAGACTACAACTGCTGCTCAACAGAGAGTTCAGATCTTGAGTTCTGAGAACGGGAGGCGGCCACCTCGGAGTACAAGTTCATGGTCTGGGACAAATGGTCTAGTCTCCAATCATGATGCAGGCCAAGTTAATTCTGAAGGAGATTCTAAAAGGGTGTTGGATGAAAAGTTCATTAAAAGGGATATGCATGGTTCGGGCAGTGGGGAAAAAACAGAGAGGCGTACTAAAGCCAAGGATAGACCTGATCGTGGTGTTTGGACTCCTCTTCGTCGATCTGATGTTTCTCACACTGTGAATGAGCAATTATCATCCTCTGTGTCTCAATCTACCATGTCTCATTCTGAATCAGTTGAAGGTATGCTCATTGAGTAGGCATTGAATTGTTTTTCATTGCAAAGATGACATTTTGCTGTCTGAATTAAGTATGCTTTCATTTTTCTTGCTTAAATTTCAATTTAAAGCCAACAGATTTAAGCCATTATCTGCCTCCAATTTTCTGGTGTCTGCAGGAGAAACGAAGGATGATGTCTTTCCTGGAAGCAGAAAAGGGGAAAACCCAGCCTCTGCTGGTGGTCGTAATAGTTCTTCTGTTGAGAATGGTTGGTGTTCCTTTATCACTGATTCCATCAATATACCCTAGAATATAAATGCCTTGATTTCTATTTCAATGTTTCAACTAAACTCCAGGTTCTCAAAGACATTTTACTCGTCGGGGAGCTGCCCATACTGCGAAGGATGATGCTGCAGTTAGTACAAGTGAAGCAAAACCTTCTAAGAAGGGTGTTACTGGGCACGGGGCTCATGAGGCATGTATTTTATACGTACTAATCAGAATCTTACCATTCAAAATTCAAATCTTATAATTTGTTATGAATCACAAAGTCATTGATATGAACCATTGATCGAATTGAAAGAAGCTCTAAATTATGCACTTCACAAGTTGAATCATACAATGCCTGACTAGTCACATAACCAACAATATTCATTAATAGATGAATTGTCATGAATCGTTCAATCCAAGGCAATAGAACATAATACTATAACTTCTTCATCCAGGAATGTGTGAGAATAATAAACTGGCATGACAATGTTGTATTGTTGTTAGGTGTTGTCATGCCTTATAAAAAAAGAGATATTATTTCAAGAATTAATTACTTACAATTTATACGAAAGTAATCTATTTCTGATTTGTTTAATTAATTTTGTTAACTCAGTGGATTCAATTTACTATCTTGGTATGCATGTTATAAAGATGTACTTGTATGGAATGTTTCAAAATTCAAGTTATTTTTCCACTTATTAAATATTATGAATTGATGTGTTTGATGATTGATGGTTCAATTTTTTTCTCCTCAATTCATGACAATATCATGATTTGGCTACTATGATTTTGTGTTTTGATACAATTGGCGGTGGTGTAATTATCATTATTGTTGCTGCTCCCTCTGTTGCGTTATATGAGATTTTTTTTTTTTTTTTGGGAAATTGCAAGGGCCACACTGAATACAATTCAATGCACTTGGGAATCAAATCTTAATTTTTTTTCAAAAAAGGGGTATAAACTCCCAAAAATGTCCTCCACTTCTAAAGGGTATTTTACGGTATGGTTCATTATTGTATCATTGTTTTTGGCAAAACATCTTATATTATGAAAAATGAAACCACTCCAAAAAACACCTAATAAACTTAATGGAGTGGGGAGTATTCGTAATATTGTGATCATTATCATTATTGTTTTTTCTTGTATTTTTTCATGGACCATCACTTGAATGCTGATTTTTTCTGCAGAAGCAAGTGTGGGTTCAGAAATCATCTTCAGGATCATGAAACATCTAAAGGTGGTATGTTCAGTACTGTTTGCATCTAGTTTTCCTTTCGTGTCCCTTCTATCAAAAATTGAAGGCTTATTATGCCATTTGGGAAATTAAGCTGTCACTTTGACATGAAGTTCGTTCTTCCTGAAAATATTTTGTAAAATTGATGGTTGGGAGCAAGATATATTTAAACAGAAATTGACATGCTACAGTATATGATCACCAAATAAAAAACGCAGAACATAGGTAATTATTGGCCTCTTCCCCTCCCCCAAAAATTGAGAGTCTACTTCTTCAACTGTAGTGCTGCTGCTTTGGTCCTCAAGGCTAAAGGAAGGAAATTGAGCATCAAACATTTCATAATTTTCCTAGCTTGCTTCCTCAGTGGGGCGGTCCTGCCATAGCACTAATAATAATCTGCTGCTCCATCAAGTATTTAAGGGTGCAATTATCAGTTTGGGCAAAAAAGTAGTAATATCCTAGATAGTGCTTCTATATTTGTACAGCACGAACCAGAGCTAACCCTATGTTTGGATGGAGGGAAAAGTGGGAGGAAAATAGGAGGAAGAGAATACCAGGAGTTACAATTTTTGGGAGACTTCCCTCCTAGTTTTCTCTTCTCCCTAATTTTCTTCCCATACAAGCAAAGGCTAAGAGTTCTTTGTCATAAGTTGATTTTGTGCGATTAGAGAAAGGAAGTATCTTACTGAAATGGTGTTGCCTCACATTGGGATTGGTTAGCTCCAAGCAATTGTTTTGGTGCATAAAGTAGTTTTCTCCCTTGCAAGTTGATTAGTAAGGGTGGTTCCTCTGTGCTTGTTTAGGTGTCTTTTAGAAAATAATTAAAATTTCTCAGAATATCTTGTGAATTTATGCTTAAATTGTGGTTAATTGCTTGTAGTTCTATTAATGTTTGAGAGAGAGTTCAGTGTTTTCTATTCTCATCGACTAATATTAATCCGGTAAATAATATTTATTAGATGCATAAAATGTCAGAATGAGTGTAGTTGTGAAGCAAGTTCATTTTATAATCTTTGATGTGAGAGCTTTCCGTAGTCTGCGCAGCCAATTCACAATACGGTTGCTCTCATGTTTCATCTGATGTTCTTCACAGTTTCTTCAAGAGGGTATCGTTTATACTATATTCTCCTAGTATTGTTCTCTTCATTCCAATAAAACTTTGTTTTCACAACAAAGATAAACAAATAATGGAAGCAGTTCCTACTGAAAAAGCCGGTAGTTATATAGATTATTTTTACCTTCATAGTAAATATTCGATCTCATTGGCATAAGAAAATCATGTTTGATTTAGTTTTTTTTTGAGAGTTTTGCATTTCATCACATCAGTTTTACAACGTGTCTGACAGATTATGGACCACTACAACGGCAATAATTCCTCGAAGTTTTGAGGCGGATCATTCCTGCTATGAGCTATGGTCTCCATTGGGGATCGTCCTTAACGAATTCAGGTCGACCCAAGGCTGGGCTACTTAAAAAGGTATGTGGGAATTCTATTTATGTCAACTAAGCGCATGGAAAAGATAGGTTTCTTTTTCCCAGGCACGTATACCTTTCCCCCCTGTTTGGTCCAATCGAGGGCATACGTAAAACTTTTTACAGAAAAATGATCCAGTTGTTGCCTGATGGAGCCTGCTCATTGGAAGGAATGCGAAAGTTATATGTACCTACCTCAACGACGACATGATATTCTTCTTCTGCTGGAAAGAGAGTGGTGTGTCAATCATGTCTGTTATAGATGTTTGTGCCATTCGTCTCCTTTTAAGTTTATTGAGTATTTCTGTGGTGCAAAATATTACTCGTTCCTGGGCTGTACTCTAAAAAGTATATGGAACCTGCCATGGAATATGGTTTATTGGGAAGAGTCGTCACAGCATGTTTCTCCCTTCCAATTCCAATAGACGAGTAGGTGTTCAACAATGCTGTGCATTAAGGCGTGTGATTCTTATGGTAGGAGGAGCACTTTGGTGTGCCTGTAATTTCGAAGATCGGAAATGAAATATTGATTGGCAGTGTATCCTATGGGTGATTTGCAATTCATATGATTGTTGTGAGACCTCTTTTAATATTTATGGTAGAAAAATTGGATGTTACTTAATTTTACAATTTAGATTATTGACAAAAGTGAATGCATATAGCGCATTATAAGAGATATGGAAAGTAGATGATGCGCGTAAAGATGATTAATGAACCGGATTTTATTGCATGAAAATTGAGATGTGCAATATCTATTATGCATTATGTTCCCGTCATAATTACAAGGTTAAAAATGACATTTTCCCTTGAAAAATCAATTTTTTTTATTTCCATTCTATTTTTATGCCTGCATTGAATCCTTTTCGTTCACTGGATTCTTGGATTCTTTCAGTGAGGAGCGTCACACTGGATCGAGTTAGTCATTTAACATGAAAGTTCGGCTTGGAAAAGACCTCACTGAATAGTCCATAGGAATTTTTTGTTTTTGCCAGGAGATGGTCCATAGTTATGTCTAGTCCAGTTGCAACTTGAGGCTAAACCAAGAGACTAGACTTGGTCCACCAGACCAGAGTACTACACTACCTAGTCCATGTAGTCTTGGACTTCAATTTTTTTTTTAAAATTCATGGGGGCAAGATTTCAATGTGATAGTGATAAACACTATTAAGATAATAAAAATGTCTATAATCGTATAAAATTCATCCCAAGCATTAAAACATATTAATCAATAAGAATATTCAACAACAATAAAAAGTAACATCCAAATATAATTTTAAATAATTTGAGTGCATATCTTTAGATTTGACTTTCTACAAAACATTATATAATGTTGCTTCTGCATTCGCCTTCTTTTTTAAAAAAAGTGCTAAATTGGACCCTTTTTCGTGTTTTAAAATTTAATTTTTTTTAATTTGTTTTTTAACATATATGCGTAGTTGTTTTGTTGAATATAGATGCTGATATCACAAGCTATACTTTTTTAAACTATTTTATACCTTTTTATTCTATATTTTATTCTTCTAAGAGGGTAGCCTCATCAAAAGAAATATAGTATGCAAAGAAAGGGATAGTGGCGAAGTTTGATATGCCTTCAAAGTTTGTTTTAGAGATTGAACCTAGTTAATTTGACTTAATTTTATTAAGTTAAATACACATTTTTAGGATATATATCATTTTTTGATTAAAAAAAAGAATATATATTATTTGAAATCAATGTAAATATTTACGCCACATAAAAATAACTTCAATGGTTTGTGTTTTAAATTCTGGTCATATAAAATTGGTTCATTAAGTTATTTTTATTTTTAAAAATAATTTTTAGAACACCATTTATGGGATGATTAATCTCTGTATTCTTATAGTTTCATCTAACTTTTAATCAAGTTTTTATAATTTTTTTATCAGGTACTTCTACATTCACATGTTTTAATTAAGTCCGTCTATTTTTTTTCTTTTTTACGTTATCCTTATAGTTTCACCTAATTTTTAATAAGGTTCTTTGTAGTTTTCAAAATTTTATTTATTAATTTTACTCTAAAAAATTAACTTCATTTTTAAAACAATAATTTGAAAAAATAATTAATATAATTATTTAGTGATTAATAATTAATCCAAATAATTAATTATAATGATATATAAATTAGCTACAGTTATATTATATTTTTAGAAAATTTTAACTAAAATTCAAATTTTATATTCCAAAAATTAGAATTTCAAGATAAATAATATATATGTTTAATTAAAAATATTAAAATAATATTAAACTAAGATTATTATAATAATTGATTATTTCTAGAATAAAAAATAAAAATATAAGTAACTAATTAAAAATAATGTAAAACTATAAGAACTTAATAAAAAGAAAAAATGATAAGGACTTGATTAAAAATAGATGAAAATACATCAGATAAGAAAAAAAACTATAACCTGATTAAAAATCATTGTTTTTCTTATCATGAATTTTATACGTTTAACAATACCATTATAACTATTACAAATGTACGAGGTCAGATGATTTCTTGAACCTCCGCTGGTACTTGTGGATTCAAGGGTATAAGAAGGGGGATGCCTTTTGCCACTCAAACCGCAGCAGGAACTGCTATTTGGACACTAGTAGATCAAGGTATGCAATGAGCAGAAGTCATGATAAAAGGTCCCGGTCTTAGAAGAGATGCGACATTAAGAGCTATTCATAGAAGTGATAACATTTGGTACCAAAATCCCGAAATTTTTGTATATAGTAATCTCGTGGGTGTTTCATTCATGCTCAATTTTGAGTTGATAAAATTGCATTAGGCCTTGTATTATATATAAAAAAAAAAGTGCTAAAAATGTGAAAGGTAAGTGGTAAAAAAATATTTTAAAATTTTAGAATCATTAAAAAACACTTTTAGAAGGATATTGCATCTCAAAATATTTTATGGTAATGAAAGCATTTTTAAAAAAATAGTCCAATGTAATAATGCCAACCCAATAATTCTGTTCATTTTTTCTATTAAAAAAAATATAAAGAGGGTAAAAGATACAATACCTTTAAAATGGAGAAAAGACAAATCAGACCTCAAGAATTTCTTCAAACTTGTAGCAATGAAATTCTGCAATACATAAATTAATATTATTAGGCATCTAGAATAAATTATAATCATAAATGCTAACCTGTCATTCTCATGTTCATAACCAATTATTACCTTATAAATTAGTTTTTTTTTCGTATTTTATTAAGAATCTTGTGGAACGACAGACAAGGTCAATAGAGTAACGGCTACAAAACTAGATAAAACTAAAAGAATAAAATCTAGTAACGACTCTATAATAGCGGGTTGAGACTCTTTTTTTATTTATTGGGAAGCAAATTGGTATTGTTGTAGTTGACAGAAGAGTTTATAACTGCTTCACCTTAAATCCAACCTTATCATAGGCCCTAATTTCATGAGAAAAAATAATAAACTAAATGTAAAAAGAAATATGCAGACATTTAAACATGTAACAGTAGAAATTGAATCACATCCAAATTAAAATTAACACTTTAAATTTGTCAAAATAAAGACTAGCAAGGTTATCAATAAAAAGCTTTGTGCCTCTTAATGTTTCTACCAATGTCATTAAAGGGAATTTTCTTTTACCATAGTTAATTGCACCTTGTTGTTCGAGTTGAAACTGAAATTTTATTTTATAGGGAAGGGCTTCAAAATCAAATAAGAAAGTCAATTACATGGATGTGTATGCATATGATTTGTTGAAGAGAGTTGGTCAAATGGCTGAAAATATAGGTATAAATTCCCTTAAATGTTTCATGAAAGTTAGCATATTTAGGAGATATAGTTATAATGCTTTTAACTAAATATATAATTTTCTACGAACAAATCAAACGTGTTTTGAAGTGGTTGCTAAAATCGTCAACAAATCAAATCTTATAATTCAAGGAATATGTTCTCTATCCCATTACTTGATTAATGAATATTACAAACATGTTAATAATTGTAAATAGTAAAATTAGTGTGATTTTTAGACATTGATAAAAGAGTGTCTTTAATTCTTTAAATATAAAATAAAAGGTCAAGAAGTATTAATGAGTTATGTTAGAAAGATTCATTAAAATGAATTTTCAAACTAAAGAAACAAAATATTAAGAAGTAAAAATCAAATATTTATTTTTTATATTAGTCATTCTTTGAAATTTATCACTTTGATACCAATTGATGTAGACACCTAGTTCTGATACTAGTTGATATAGACACTTGATTCTGATACCAATTCATCTAGACATCAAGCTCTGATACCAATTGATGTAGACATTTAACTCTAATACCAACTCATGTAAAAATAGATATGTTTAAATAAGAGAAACACACAACAATTATTAAAGTATTAAATAAAAAATATTTGTTAACTTTAAAGTATAGGCCAACAAAATGACTAAGTAACAATTATATGGGATAAAAAATTTAAAATTTCAATTCAGCACAAGAGTTATCAATTTAGATAGACTATGACACTGTTTCTCCATGCAGCCCTTTCATTTGTAGTTATTGGATCTTCGCATATTTTCTCTATTAAGATGTTTGAATGAATATCAAAAGGTTTATACCTATTCATATTAAAAATATGATAGCTATTAAAAATACTGTTTTATTTACAATTCAATTTGATAAAAAATGTTATACTTAAAGAAAAAGCATGATAAAGTATAAATTGCGTACATTAATAATTTCTAAGGTTCATTTTTGCTTCCAAAATTTTGGTAAAGAAGTAATGTTATCCCAAAAATTTAAAGAGCAGTTAGCAATATTACACTTCTTTAACGATTGACTAATCTTTTTTTTTTTTAGTTTGATTACATGCATTGTTATATTTGGTTGCTTTGATTAGACGCTGGTTTGTATTGTTTTAATTTGTTAATTGTTAATAGAAGTTAATTATCAACAACACACACAAAAAAAAGAAGGAAATAATGCAGAGTTAGCTTCTGAATAAGTGATCTAAGACATGTTACTAGCTTCTCATGAGCTTTGTTTCACTCTTTGCAACTCTCAGCTAAATATAATCTATGAAGCATTGAGAACGACTTGCCTAATAGAGTGAAGCAGAAAATGAAACTTGTGTGAGAAGGTTTAAGAGTGAGGTTGTAGAAAATTACCAAGAAAGAGAGGGAAGGCATACCCGCCAGTGAGGAGATGAGGTGCCACCAAGCTTCCACCGTTATGCTTTTGTTAGGGGTAACGACTTACCTAATAGAGTAAAGCAGAATGTGTGAGAAGGTTTAAGAGTAAAGTTGTGGAAAATCACCAAGAAAGAAAGACGAGGCATACCCGGCAATGAGGAGGGGAGGCGCCACCATGGATAAAGACCTTATTGTAATTCTCCCCAAAAAAACCTCTCTTCCCCTCCCTCCCACTATCAACATTCACACTCTCTTCTTCTCCCATGGCTCCTCCATAGATAAGAGAAAACTAGTGAACAAAATTGGAGAAAGAAAAAACTAATCAATAAGAAAGGAAAAAACACTACCAGCAAACATGAATAAAAAATTAATCAACAAGAAAAACCCGAAGTCAAACTAGATATCAGAATGCATGGTACATATTCAAAAATACATATTAGTTGATTCTTTACTTCTCAAAATCAAATCACATTATATTATTAGAAACCAGGTGATGTTCGTATCCGCAAAGATACAGGGGAAGAGAAAGAAGGAAGTACCTGATTTAGGCAAGGGAGGAAGAAGTGTTTGTAGAGAGGAGGAGGAGGAGGAAGACCAAGTGATGGCAGCAACGGTGAAGGGAAGTGACATGTAAAATCAAATAATGTGTAAGGTGTCATTCTCAAGTTCATAATCGATTCTTACCTTGAAAATTATTTTTTTTTCTGTATTTTATTAAGAATCTTGTGGAGTGATATGTAAGATCAAATAGAGTAGCAGCTATAAAGTTATACAAAATTGAAAGAATAAAATCCAACAACGACTCCATAATAGCGGGTTGAGGTTCGATTTTGCTTTCATAGGAAGGAAATTAGTATTGTTGTAAATGATAGAAGAGCTTGTAATTGCTTTATTTCCAATCCAATCTTATCATAAACCTTGATTTCATGAGAGAAAATGGTAAACAAATTGTAAAAAAAAAGATATGCAAATAATTAAATAAGTAACATTAAAAGCTAAATCCCCCTACTAAAGTTAACAATTACAATTTGTCAAAATAAAAACAATCAATTGTTCAATATGCTATAAATAAAAATGTTTAAAAGTGCATTGTCATTTTTGGGATTTTCTGACTCTGATACCAAGTAATATAAATATTTGATTCTGATACCAATTGATGTAGACACTTGATAATGATATCCATTGATGTAGACATTTAGCTCTGATACTGTAACATCTTAAATTTTATTTTTATGCTTTAATTATAATTAAGTAAATGATTATTTGTGATGAAAGAATTTATTAAGTAATTATGATTTTTTTAAAAAAAAGAAAAGAATTATAATAAGTTAAAAAAATAAAGAAAAGAAAGAGGAAGAAGACAAAGAGAAAAAAAAAGAGAGAGGAAGAGAACGAGAAAGAAGAGAAGAAGACAAAACAAGAGAGAGAGAGAGACAAAGAAAATAAATGAAGAAGAGAAAGAGAGAGAGAGAGGTGTGCGTGTGTGTAGTAAATGTACAGGTGTGGTGAGCACCCTTCTCTTCTCTCCATTTCACAGTGGAGAGAGAGAGAGAGGAGGCAACGATAACATTTCAATTATTAGGTTTTGTAAAGATAATTTAAGTAATTAAAATATGTTCTTTTCAACAAATTTCTTTTTACAAAATTTCTTTTATGTATTTTTATCTTTCTTTTTTTTTGGTATATGTATTTTTATCTTTCTAATGGTATTTATTTTATTTTTATCAGAAGAAATTTTTGAAGTTAGAATTTAGAGAAGTACTAAGTTTTGACAATGTAAGTCTATAGTAATGTAAAGAGATTTTAACTAATAACTTTACAAGGATTGTATTTTGATTTGGTCATTTTATTATTTTATAATGATTTGTTATAGAAATAAATTTAATAAATGATGTTTTTGAATTGTTGAATTACTTAAAATTTTTATTAAATAATTTGAGTTATTGGGAATATTATTAGTATTTTCAATGGTTTAGATTTTTGGAAAAATGTACAATTTACTAAATAGCAATTTTATGTTAGAAATATAAATGTTAAATTGGGGATTTTGTAAATAATATGTATTTGATGTTAAATTATGATTTAAAGGAATTATTTAGTTATGAAAAGTGTAAAATTGAAGTGAAAACAAATAATTAAGATTAGAGTATAAAATTATAATTTTTGGGTAATTAATTCAAAAATTTTAATGTAAATTTTGTCTACATTGTTTTGTAGATGGGTCCACAATTTCAAATTGTATTTTTGGCTTTTAAAATGTTTAAGATTAAGCTTGGAGTTGAGGTAACCAGGGTTAATTTATCTTATATGCACTTTCTAGACTGTAAGGTATTTTCAAAAACCTTACTTTCTTTTATAATATTTATATGTACTTTTGAAAGATAATGCATATGTTTGAATATTTACATGTATCAGTGAAAGCAGTATATTTACAATGTATATGTATGAGTTGTGATTATGGTTGAGATCATTGCTATTTAGATGATTATGAGTATGTGGATTGTTATTGTTGTGGGGATGTTGATAAAAGAAATATACATTGTATAGACTATATTGTATTGTGTTATGGAATGTATTGGGTTTAATGAAGAGATGCGGTTGAATTGTGTGTCAATATGCTCTCTCACTCCTGGCCCAGATTTGAGATGAGTGATTTGGATGGACACCTTTCTGTTACGGTATATTTGGTGGTGACATGAAAGGAGGCAGTGATCTTGATATGACTAGCTAACTTTTGGCTAAGTATACTAGCGTTGATAGGTTGTACCACGTCCAAAAGATATAAGAGGGAGTATGATGATTGAGTGGAGATGGTTTCAACTATTGAAAATATTATATATTATTTTGTTAGTGAAATTTTAATGTGACTGCTGATAAATATGTTTCTCTGACTTACATTTCTTTCTTGCATATTTTATAAATTGATTTTGGTTACGGGACTTAATGTCTCACCCCGTGGTGTTAACATTTTTTCAAGCGAGACCTCTCATTCGAATAGTGATCAAGGAAAGCAGGTAGATGCATAAGCGTCTGTAGCCTTGTATGCCTTTAGAACTTTTGGGGATTATAATGTTTGTACATTGCCATAATAGGATTATCATATTATGACATACTCTAATCTTATTTTGAATATTTACTTTGGTAACTATTTGTATATGATCCCTATGCTAGAGTGACAATGTGAAATAGTGCGGACCAGTGGGCTGGGTCATAACCCTTATGTTAATTGTGCCCTTAATCTTATAGATGTGACAGTGTTGGAAAATAAAAACTAGTGTGCTGGGTTCTAACCCTGATGTTAAATTGTACCCTTTGTCTTATGTGTGAATTTGTGGGCGATATTATGCCTTGGATCCTAATGTGTTAATCTAAAGAATGAGGTAGAAAGTTTTGAAAGTGAAAAAAAAAAACTTGTCTATAACCATGATTATTTGTTTAATAATTGTTAATTATGCTAAATGCCTTACTTAGTAGAAAGGGTCTTTTCTGATACCAATTGATGTAGAAATTAGGCTCTAATACTAATAAGAGATGTGTTTAGATGGGAGAAACACACAACGGTTATTAGAATATTAAATAGAAAATATTTATTAGTTTTGAAACTAATTGATTTCTTGGCTTCAATTTTTCTTGTACATAGGAAAAATTGGATGTTCTATCAAATATGTTGAGTAAAATTGGAAAGTTATTACATGAAACATTTTGGATTGACTTAAAAGTAATTCAAAGTATACATTAATTTGTAGTAATGAACTTCTAAACTATAATTTAATTTTTAATATGAATAATTTAGTATCACTATAAAAATAAAAAAAAATTGTATAAAACCAAATTTATTTTTAAATATATATATTCAATTCAAAAATCATTTTAAATACATATCATATAAAAAATAAAAGTGTGTATTATGAATAAAACGTTAGAATTAAATATGGATATCATGATAAAAGAATCAAAAGCAAATTTTAAGAATGAAAAGATGTGAATAAAAAACATAAAATATATCTACTTCATTCCTTATATTTATCACAATTACCGGTTTACCCTCAAACTTCCACACTACTTTCTAAATTACCTGGTTAATATATCCACTTCATTCCTTGTATTTATGATTTTTTAAACGATTGCATATGTCAAGCGATTTTGCATTGATGGGCAGTCCTGACATAGATGATATAATATGGTATTTTAAAAAAAATCAACACACATTTTTTATAAATGACTAATTTAACAAACTTCTTATTTTACTTAAATTAATTAAATATATTTTACATTAAGAGTGTCATTAATGATTAATGATTGAGAATGAAAAACCCTCCTCCTTCCTGATTTGATGGTTTGAATGTCGTTGATGTTAATAGATTTTATTTTGGCCATTTTGATAATTCAGCACCAGGTTTGCAAAATCATGTTTTTTTACTATCAAAAGATCAAATGTTAAAACCATATAATAAATTGTAAATGCAAAATGTTTTTCTTACTCTATTTTTTTCGTCGGCATGAAGTTTCATTCCTTTATAAATCTGCACACCATATAACCATATAATTTATAATTGAGGGAATTACTATAAACTCCCGTGTAAGAGAATTAATATCAGAAATGTTCTTAGAAGTTGTCAATGTGAGTAACTTGAGTTGTCAATAGTAACTGCTTGAGTTGTTAATGAGACATTTCTGATATTAATTCTCTTATATGCGGCTTTATAGTAATCCCCTTTATAATTTCGTTGACAAAATACTTTTAGTAGTGAACATATAAAAAATATTTTATAATTGTGAATGAACCACACAATATTTTAATAAGGTGTTAAATGTACTTAAAAAAATATTTCATGATATTAGATAAAAGGTTAAGATGCATTCAACATTTAATGTAGTTATAAAAATTGCAATATTTTTCAAGACAAATCATATCCAATCTAAGCACCACAGGAGAGATTGATCTTTTAATATATAAATTACAAAACAATGTCTTGTCCCAAATTGGTGGTTCTCCTTGGTCATTGGTGGCTAATCTTCAAATTCAGCTATTTAATGTTCAATATTATTTTATGTCTTCTTTCTTACTTTTGGGGAAAAAGGAAAATGGGGGGGAAAAAGATATAGGACATATTTGCATTATTATTTGAAAAACACATTTATATGAATAAAAATAAAATTCATCTCATACACTTATACTTCGTAAATTATAAATTATGTTGAAAAAATAATTTCTAAAAATAGGCATATAGTTGATTTGTAGTCAATCTTTAGTCACTATGTTTTGATTGTAGTGTCCCCACTAGAGCCGGGAATTTAGGCCGGGCCCGTAGGGCCGGCCCGATTAGGCCCGATTAATTGGAGGGCCGGGCCTGTGATTTTAAGCTTCCAGAAGGAAACGGGCCTAAAAGGGCCAGCCCTGATGGGCCGAGGGCTTAAAAGGGCCAGCCCTGTAGGGCCGAGGGCCGGCCCTTTTAAGCCCGTCATAATTTTTTTATATATTTTTTAAATAATTTATATATATTTTACATAATAAACATATTTTAAATTTATGATTTTGGTTTATTATTTGTTGCAAAAACTTAAGATGATGATGATGATGATGTTACAGATGAAATACTTAATATTTTTTATCTCACCAAAGCAAAGCCTTCTGAGCCTATTCCTAGTGAAGCTTGGTCAAATGCAAATATTCTTAAAATTGAAGATAGCGATAATAATTGATGATGAAAGAAGCTTATA
>QFDD01000977.1:0-31139 GCA_006871305.1 Vachellia collinsii
TTAGAAGGGATTTGTAGTTGAAGAATGCATGCCATACTGCATAAGCTTTTTGAGATATATATAATATTCTTTTAAAGATTATAAAAAGAATATTTGATTTTAAATTGATAGTATTAATTAAGGGGGTAAATATTAAAACTTTAATTTTAAGATCAATTTAATAAATTTACTAAATATTTGAGAGAGGAGGCATATTTTTTGCAATTCTCATCTAATTAACAATTAGGACAGGATTTTTTTCCCCTGGTAGTTTAGAGAATAATCTCTTGCATACACTGGAGTAGTTTTTTCTTGTCCATTCCCTCCCCTTCAAGTCAAGTGATAGGCTTTGTCTCTTGAACTAATTCACCTCTATCCAAGTCTCATGCTTCTATTCTTTTCAGCATTACAGTAATAACAACCCTTTTTTTTTTTTTTTGAAGCACACGTTTACCCCTAAATTTCAATTTTAGAAAAGTAAATAAATAACATGACACATGTTTTTACAACATGATTTTCTCAACTTATCAAACGTAAGATGTATTACTTTAAAGAAAAGAAAACTTTGGGAACCATATGTTTTGTTGACTCATACTTTTTATTTTTTAGATGTCTGGTATTATTTTCCAAAAAGATATTTTAGGGGAAAATAATAATAAATACGGGTCCAACATGAAAAGGGAAAATCAAGGTTATGTCATGGCCACCTTCAAAACCACTCATATCAAAAGAGAAAACACGGGCCTCATTTAGCTTCGTCCCCAGAAAGTCACAAACTTTCGTGAGAAAGAATCAGGACGACAAATCCCTTCCCTCTGCCTCCCCCTCAACCTCGCAGATGGCTATCTAATATCTTTGGGGCAACACTGAGAGAAAATAAAGGCCATGGCTTTTCTTCTACCTAACCTCCCTTCCTCCCTCTTACCCCAAACAAAATCCAAAGAAAAGCCTTTCTCTCAAACCCCTTCTCTTGCAAAACCCGCTTCTCACCATCCTCTCTCTTTAACTTCGTCGTCGTCGTCTTCTTCCTCGTCCTCTTCCTCTTCTCTGAATTGCCTCCAGACTTCCGCTGTACCGGTTGCTCAAGTTAACCCACCCCCAGGTGCTCAAGATAACAAGAATCAGAAAGACGATTTCTATATCAATCTTGGGTACGCTGTGCGGACGCTTCGTGAGGACCTCCCTCTTCTCTTCATCAAGGATCTCAATTACGAAATTTACAGGTCTTTTTCTTGTCTTTTCACTTTTAAGTCTTTAATTTTTCTACTGGGTTGTTTTGTTGTGGAAAGTTTTCCCCCTCTTATGAGAAAGTTGTAATTTTTGATCGTTTCAGGGATGACATAACATTTAAGGACCCTTTAAATGCATTCTCTGGGATTGAAAAGTACAAATTGATCTTCTGGGCATTGAGGTTTCATGGCAAAATTTTGTTTCGTGAGATTGCTTTGGATGTGTATAGGATATGGCAGCCTTCAGAGAATGAGATATTGATTAGGTGGAATCTGAGGGGAGTTCCTAGAGTTCCATGGGAAACCAAAGGAGAATTTCAGGGCACTTCACGTTACAAATTGGACAGAAATGGCAAAATTTATGAACACAGAGTTGACAATTTAGCTTTCAATTTCCCTCAGTCACTCAAACCAGTCTCAGTTTTGGATTTGGTCACTGCATGCCCTGCAAGTCCAAACCCTACATTCTTATGGGGTCCTGCAGATTCCTACTCTTCTTCATGGATCGAGTTTTATCGAGCAGTTAAAGAAACATTGGATCAAGATGGTAGGTTGCTGTCACAAGATTGTCTAGCTACATGTTCATAGTCATCTAATAGGTAATTTATATACAATACGATGGGGAATAGTTTAGGTATATAATATTTGGTCAATACTCATATATTATGGGTTTTTGTTGATGTACGAGAGTGTATATAGATAGGCTGGGATGCTGAAGAGTCCTAGTTTGCTCACTCTGTCAAGGAATCTCTTATATATGCATTATTCTTAAGATATTCACTTCAACGCTGCCACTGTATTGAATCTCGCCATTTTTCCCCTTTTGTTATAGTTGAACCATATGCATCACACTTGTTCATAGGAACCATATTTTCACCTGCCTTGTATTGCTATAATTCAGTTATTTTTCTGTCTTACATAGATCTTATATTTCTAATTAAACCCAGCTTATGACTTTCCTTATTCATTGAGTGTGTTTTTGTGTGTGTTTTCAAGTGCTTGTTTAAATATGCTGATTCAGCCTGTGCCTGTGGACCTGTTTGCCTAAGGCATATAAATATATCTCTGCAACATGCTCTGTTATAGGTTGGTTCTTGTCACATGACACACTAGGATAATAGAAAATATGAAATGGGTTTGCACTCGTTTCCCATAAATCTGGCTAGAAATATCTCTAACTAAACTTCTTAAATTACATTATAATATAACGAGCTAGAAAATGGAAGGAGGTATTATGATAAGGTATAACATTTCACCTTAGACTTCAAATGGATCAAAAGTTTGAAGTCTTCATATAGACTTTTTAATAAAAAAAAATTAAGATTCAAATAGCTACCTTTTCAATGCTTCCTTTCCCTTTTTAAAAAATAAAGTTTGAAGCACTTTATCAAGTCGTATATATCGTATAGACGACGTTTATCTTCAAATTTCTCAGACGTCTTTTTTGACCCGAAAACTAAGTAGCAAGACTGCTGGATTCAATATGGAATGCTGGCTGTTGGCAAAAAAGGAAAAAAAAAAAAAATGGAATGCTTGCTGTGGCAAATTGTATCCATGTGGTTCTGGAAAAATTTTATACATATACGTATACACATACCCACATACATGTTGATTTAAATTGTGTTGGGTGCTCTAGACATATAAACCAAAATGTTTCATATCAATTGTGAAACACTACAACGAACAAATGTCTTTGTAGTTTACTAGTATGAAAGCTATCTAGTGAGTGGAAAGGCCCATGTTTGATCCCATTTGTAACTCAAGGCCGGTAGTGCCTACCCATTCAATTCAAGGAGGGAAAAAACAGTAGAACAATGCCTCGAGAAGTTAGTTTTTGCATTCAATTCCTTTTTGTGGTGCATATTCATATCATATGCAGTCACATACTATTTGGTTACAGGTTACAACATAATACGGTAATTTCTCAGTGCATCACACCCTATTAGGCTATTACAGAGTATTAGAATTGAAGCACAAATACGCACAATTCAAGTCAGAGAGGAAGACTATCCAACGGTTTCAGGGCTGTAACCCCACTGAGTTCAGGCCTTGAATATTTTTCATATGTAACCATCAGCTTTCCTGTTCTTGCTGATCTATGGAACTTCAGCATCATCTCTGCACAATTCCTGCAGAATGATGCAGTTAGCATAACTATGATTTATCGATGCCAATACTTGATGATGCTGAAATGTATAAAAAAAGTTATCTACTTTCTCAAATTTTGATCAGAAAGTCTAACAGCTAACATGAAAAGACTAAAACTAAGTTGGGTCCAAGAGAAAATATAGAATCATGCCTTAATTGGGAAACTTCATAACGAGCATGCTTCTGAAGCAATGGAGTCCATGGTGGGGTAATTTGCAGGGTGCAACGAGCAACATAGATTGCGGATGCACATATCAGTGAAGACTTGAATGCCAAGGCTTCATATTCAACTAAGCACAGTTCAATGAGAAAGAATGCCAAATGTTCCAGCTGGGACAAATAATTTTCACCAAAAGGTTTAGAAAACCAAACCTTTTTGTCCTGAATTAGAACTATAAACTACAAATTAAAGGTTTTATATCTTCATTAACTATCATCCTTCAAGCTCTAAAAAGCAACTAGATCTCAGATCCATGCATTACACCAAGCAGAGAGCAAGTACGGATATAAAATATGACTAAATTCATCAATAGTATTAATTCTCATAATAACTCTTTAAGCACAAACACATTCACTATCCATCTAATTATAGGGATTTATCAGTTACACAGAATCTAACGCTATAAACTTTGTGTGTGACTTTGACATACTAAACTGGCATCATCCGCACGGAACATTTATGCAGCATTAACATACCTTCTGGTCTGATTGAGCAGCTTTCAAAAACCTCACCATAAAAACATAAGGAGTGGGGCAATTAAGACGGAACTTTAAGTTTCTAAGAATAAGCTTCTCCTGAACAGAAAAACAACTGTATACATGAGAATCTGGTCATGGAAACCTTGAACCTGTCCCTCAAACAGGTCTAGAAGTTCAGAAACAGGAAAAGAAATAGAATAAGAATAATAGACAAAGCGCAATTTCTATTGCTAAGGAATAAAACCCCACACGCAACAACTCTTTGCACGCAATTACGGTTCAATAATAGTATAGTTTGATCAACCCACCTCTATCAACAAATCAGTATGATTTATGATTTTGTGTGGTTCTCCATTTTTGATAAACAGATAAGCAACCATATTTTCAAGATCAATATAAAGCTGAGCTAGTGATGAAGAGTTGTGTCAAAAAAAAAAGCCTAAAAAGGTAAGCTAGCAATACCATTGCAAGTATCTGTTCTCTTGTATATGATTCAATTGAAATGCTTATCAAATCTTTGACCTAAAACAGAGAAAAAGAAAGCACATATTAGTATCAATCCCGATTAACCATGCAATATTTTCTTCAAAAGAAACGAATGATGAAGAAACTATTTCTTACCCTAGGATGCCAAAAATCCTCATATTTTGAGGCTAGCAAAAGTGCAGTAAGACCAACTAACTGCAATTCATTCTTTTTAATTGTCACTAGAGATAGATATTGATCTAATAATGAAACTGTGAGATACAGGGTTTCTGGCATCAACTCATATTTCAAGTGTACCTATAAAAGCCAAAGTGAGAAAGCAAAGCAAATGAACATGACAAACCTCAGACAACGAAAAGTTAAAGGAGATAAAATATTGATTCAAAGCCATGTGAAGGTTAAGGGAAAAAGGGAAGTACTTCAATTAGCCAGTTTATCAATATGCCCCGCATATGAGGTGTAACGTCTGTCTGGATTGACATGTAATTTGCCAGAGCCGAAGTTTGAGCCTGAAGTTCAAAACAAACTGAGATTGAACGAATTTGACAGGGTTTAAAAATTTATTCAAAAAATATTTTAGTTAGTACTGTAACTTGAGATCGTAAAAATCTATCATGGCATGGGAAGGGCAAATTAAAAAGGGACAAGTGTCTTCAGATGAATTACGTTTTTCCACAGGCAGTAGAAAAGCAATGACAATAGAGAATAAAGTCACATCAATAGCATGATAATTCTTACCTCAGTAACCCAATAATACTGATATATTTCATCAATATACTCAGAAACTTCTAGTTGATTGCATTCATCATCGATATTTGGAAGGTTATCTTGCTCAGTTATTTCACCCCTTTCCTTGAGAAGCTGTAAAATTAATTCATTATAGCTTAAAATCTATGTGTGAATTGAAAGAAATGTGGTAGAATGCATTAAGCTTCAACCTTAGATCTTTCCAGTAACAAAGTTGTATAAGATTTCCGACGGGTGGACCTTGTCCTCCCAATTATCTCTACCGAATTTGTTTTGGGGTTGCTGTCTCCAACAGATGGAAGCTGACTTTCATTTGCATCTCTGGAAACCACAGGTAAATTAATCTCAGGGAGAGACAAGGCAACAGCTTCCTCACCCTGTGATGAAATTACAACAGCTGATTTGGCTTTAGATTTTGAAGTCCTTGGAGCGTTAGAAGCGTTAAGTGTGGTCTTAACAAGAGGCTGCAACCAACAAGGCCAAAAGCAGGTAAAATACGTGGATATCCGGCATTGGGTATTATAGGCAGACTAGACAGTAGACTTTGATCGCTAAAATGAAGATCCACATACCAATCAAATCAGGCAAAATAATTACCAATAGTTAAAAATACCTTGATGGACTTCCTTGAGGACGCATGTAAAATATTGGTTTTAACCCTAGCTCCCAGATTACTGCATTAAAATAATCAATTAATAACAAGCAACCTCATCTTCCAATCTACCAATTAACATAAGTCATGCAAGCCAGGCTTAATAGCCACCAAACTGTTTTGTATATCATTAAGGAATAGTGGGTACTTACAAAAATAGATTTAAATAGACAGGCATTTAGGCATATCAAAAGGAATTTAAAATTAAAATGGTAACCTCCATTTCTGGGGAATAAAAGGAAAATGTACATGCTATCCTCGTCAAAGTGTTCTATATGCTTTATTGGTTTCATAAATTTTGCAAAAGCATTCAAGGCCAGCGTTTGCAAAGAACATAATTAGTACATATGCTAAGTTGCTAACAAACATAAGCATACAATCCAAGTAAAGGCTTCAAGCGCTATTATAACTATCACTCACACATGAACATGGCCATCACTAGCTCGAGTCTTCCATAGATGGCTTCTTGCACTAGATGATTGGGGGGCAACTTTTCTCACTGTTTCTGCCTTAGCTGAAAAGGTAAATAGTTTAAGCAATTTAACATAGTTCGATGGAATTTACAAGCTTTATCTACATCCCAGCTTCTTACTTGGTATTCTGCTTATTTTCTCTGCTGTACCAGAACTGCTAGCATTACCCTTAAAGAAAGTAAAACAGAAAAGGTGCAAAAATTTTAAAACAAAATGACAACGATCCAAAAATCTAAATAAATCAACTGGAGGATAGACAAATTTTAGTGAACATATAATACAAAAGATGAAACAAATTGCAAAGAAACTACAACAACCTTTCTGTTGCTCATGTCCTCCCTACTGACCTTCCTTGGCACAGGTAAAGACCTCCTTCAAGGGAAAAAACAAATGAATATTCTGGTGTCAGTCACATTTAAGTTTTAACATTCTGATTCTGATTAAAAAGTAGAGACCTTGTCACTGTAGGTAAGAGAGACGTCCTTGCAGTCCTGAAAAAGAAGAAAATGTCATATAAATTGTCTGCAGTAAAGCACTTGAGACCTTCAATATCCAACAACTATCTAGTATAGCATCATAATAATAATTTAGAGATAAACAGAATATATGACCAGCAGTACCTGCCCTCTGTTGCAACAGATAATCTTCCTCCATTTTTATTAATCTTCTGAGCACCTAAGGGCGCTGTTGAATTAGTGCCTACCGTTTACCACACAAAGGCGTAAAGTGATACTTAACCAGGAAATATAGATTAAAATTATCTAAGGAAAAGGAAATCACCTCTCTTGGAAGCATCTAACTGACCTTCAACTTGACTAATATTCCTTTGCAATCTCCACTAACATGAATAAGGAAAAATAATCATACTAATTCAGTAATTTATAGTTGTAGACCTATGATTCAGTTAAACCGAAGAGTAAAAAGGTGCTCTACCAAAAATGACAGCAGCTTATACACTTTTTCACAAGAGTATATAGGAACAGGAAGGGGAACAAAAGGGGAATTATCAATCTATGGATGAATCTCTTACTTAACATGCATATTTGTCATGGTATAGCACTCACAAAAACGGGTATTCACTAACTAGAGCATTCTGTCCATTGTACATCATCACTGATTTTGTAAGACCTACTTTCGTCACTCTTTGATTTTTAAATTTATTAGCAGAATTCCAAGAACAATTCCCGTCATTAGTACGCAGCAATAAAAGCTTCTATGAACCAAATATTCTGCTAAATAACTGAATAGAAAAGAAGGGACAAACATGGATTGAAAGAAAGTTTAAACAGATATGACTTCACAGTTTTCATACCGTAAAGGACCTCCTTGAAGAGGCATCGCCTAACTTGGTGCCTGTACTGGCTAAAACCCTGTAAGAAATGGAACATCAAACAATGGAGTATAGACATGCAGTGGTAAGGGAAGCAAGCAATGTTGAAGGGAGTTAAAGTCAGATAAATGAAAAGACAAAAACCTAATATTCAACATTACAAGTTACATTATGAATTTTAGTTTCTAATTCTTTCTACCCAGAGTGAAGAGGATTCTCACTTCATTTTAGAAGCATCCTGTTTAATATTCCTCGCAGAGTTGCCTTGAATATTGCTAACATCAGCCAATGCCTTTCTCGCTTTCATATTTGCTACAAAACAACAAAATAAATGAAAGCGATAAATACATTCATCAACATGGTCCTTTCTAGATTTTTTCACAACTTTTGTCTAATTAGGGCATACCAGAACTGCCGTATAAGCCACTGTTTTTCTTCGTATTTTTTAAGCCACCCTTCAGCATTAAAGGTACAAAATAAGGATAACCATGATAGGTCATGAAACGCCAACCAACAGCAAACTCAAAGATACCATCTGATTAGTTACCCAAGTTAGAGTATTCAGAAAGTTCTGTGTATTACCTTTGAATTACTGGCGGTATTCAAGATAACCCCTTTGTTAGCAACCAAAGCACTCCTTCTACATAATTCATGAAGAGAAGCAATACAGTAAACAAACCAAGTTATATGAGGCATATTTCCTTTGAATTACTGCACAGCTTCAGATCATTATTCGTCAATCAGATGAAGTGAGGAACAAACAAAATCAACAAACGACAACCTCTATCAGTATCACTTATGATACGATTACTTTTAGAGTATAAGTATTCACTCGTTTTCGAGAGTAGAAATTACAGATTTTTATGTAAGAAAATATACCATACCTTGCATGCGCACTGGCTTCTGTTGCAGTTTTTCTGTCAAAGGACCAAAATTAATACCCTCTCATTTGCCTATAAATTCCCATAAATTATGCATTTTCAACCACTATCATAGGAATACTTACTGGAGCTCTTCGTCGCCTATTTTGAGGTGCTCAATGTCCGCTAAAACCTTAAAGTTTCTACCGCCCACTGTTTACAGATCACCAGAAATTCAAAAAAGAAGCCAAAAAATCAGTCTTGCAACATTGCAAACTCAAAAAGACAAGAAACCTTTAAAACAAATTATAAAAAGTGAATCAACAGATACCATTTTTACGAGCTTGGCCATCTTCAAAGACCTGAGTTAAACCCACTTTAGATTTTCCCTGCAACTTACGAAAATCACACAAGAAATTAGAAAAGGAAAAAAAATAGAAAAACCGAAAAACAAGAAATGGAATACAAAGCCATCTGGTGCACCTTAGCAGCTGCCATAGCTTTCCGATAACCGCCTGTTCCTAGATTTCTAAGATTAATTGAATGTCTAAAGAAACATAAGTGGAACCATTCGGTGAGGATTCAAATGGGTTCTGTGAAGCTTAGCGAGAGCGATGGAGAAATTCAAAGAGAAAGAACAGTTGTAAATGGGAAAAACGGGAAAAATCTGAATGCGAATGCCGAAAGAGCGCCTCCTGAGTTTTGGATTTGAAAAGACATACTTTTACATTTATACCCTTCCACCATAGAAAAAGGAAAATTTTGGCCCATGCAGGTCTCGAACCTGCGACCTTCGCGTTATTAGCACGACGCTCTAACCAACTGAGCTAATAGGCCATTTGACAGAATTATGATCCTATAAGATTAAATGGAAAGCAACGTTGAAAAGCACTATAGTGCTATTCACTGTGTAATTTGAAATGAAATTTATGAAATATAAATGGTATAGTTGATCCTGAGTTTTAGAGAAAATGGTGGGAAAACAACCTAGAAAATCATAAATTGCATGGAGGTATGATAATATTTTATAATGATAGAGAACGAACCAATAAAATGACATTTTTGAAATTAAAGAAAAAGGATAAAATAAGAAAAAAATACTGAAATACCCTTAACCATTTAAAAAAGTTCCCAAACCACCCATTGGTGATTGATAGGGGAAATTATTTTGGCAAGTGGTAGATGTGGGATTTGATCACACCCCTTCTTGCATGCCAAAAACACTAGTGGCTGGGTTATGCATTTCAATATATATATATATGTATGTATATATAATGCAAAAGGAAATATAAGTAAAGTCATTTAACTTTTGTTAAAGTTTTTCTCACATTTTTTTAGATATTACTAATCTTTATCTATCTAACAAATCCACGCTCTCAAGTCACTCACAAATTTTGTATAAACATTAACAACATTTCATTAAATATTACCAACTTTTATTTGCCAAATAACACATCCACTCATAAACTCAAAAAAGAAGAATGGTCTTATATGATTTTTATGGGATAATGAAACAGATAGATAGATGTTTTGGGAGGGTGGAATAATGTTAGAGAGGATGGCAATACTTGTAACTTAACGATATAATAACATTTTTTTGTAAATGAGATGTCGTAGGTTGGATTCCACTTACAATCTTACTCCCTCTACTAATAAATATAATTCCTCATTTGTTTTGTAAATCCCTTTGTAATAATTTACATTATAAATGAAGGCTTTTATTTAGAATGGAAGAAAGTATGTTATTTTTTATTTTATTTTATTTTGGTGAAGTGGGCTAAGCCCAGGATACATTAAGCTAAAAGACGAGGGAAACTAACACCCTCAATATCATTAGTTACAAGACCAACTACCGCTTTAGGAGCTATTTGCCAAATAACCATCTCATCATATTGCTCTGTGCTCATCTTTGCGAGCATATCCGCACATCTGTTACCTTCGCGGTATGTATGTCGAAAGATTACTTGCCAGTCAAGTGCCAGCAGATCTTGAAGCTGTCTACCAAGAAGGTAACACCCACTTAACTCTTGACCAATATTTATTTCCTCCACCACTTGAGCAACGTCAGTTTCTACAATTACTCTCTTGAACCCCATCTCCCAGGCCAAACGAAGCCCTTCAACAATTCCCCACACTTCAGCTGTCTGTGCTTTGCAAGGTCCTAGTTTTCGAGAGAACCCCCTTAACCATTCTCCTTGATCGCCTCTTACTATTCCTCCACACCCTGCTTTACAATCGTCGAACATAGTACCATCAGTGTTCACCTTGCAACAACCAAGCTCTAGTTTGGCCATCTTACCATCTGAACCTTCATGGCTCCATTCTGCTCTAACTTATCATCCCACTTCTTTTCATATTGTCTCAAGTATAGGATAACTTGCTACTCTCCTGATGGGGGGCGTTTGAAATCCGGATTATGCACTTGCGAATTTCTCCAATTCCATAGATACCAGCATGTCACTGCAAACTTTTCAGGCCACCCTAATTCATGTATATCTGTTCTTTTCCTCAAAAGGTTCCATTGGAGCTAGTTCTTCAGATCAAGCTGGAAGAAAGTATTGATTATATTGCCGTTAGTTACTTTCCTTCAGACTACAGCTGCCAGCGGGCAGTTCCTTATATCATGAATTGTATCTTCTCTTTCTTGTTGGCATAAGGGGCATATATCGGTATCCTGTCCCCATTTACTAGTGCGCTCTTTCATTGCAATTCTATCATGGAGAGTTAACCACATAAACTTACAGATACATTCTGGCACCTTTAGTTTCCATATTGCTTTCCAAACCTTATTTTGTGGTCCCCCTTTGTTCCCCTTTCTCCATTGGTAAGCTGAATCTGTGGAGAATTCTTCATTGCCAGAGAGTCTCCATTTTGCTTTGTCAGGTCCACCATCCGGAACTGGTGGGAGCATGTTCTGAATAGTAGTCCTAGTATCCTCTGGGATGAACGTCGTAATAGCTAATAGATCCCATTCACCACCCTCATCCAGTAGGTCCCTTACTCTCAAATCCTTCTCTTTGTCACCCCCTCCTGATACGTATCGAAGCAAGGCTCCTTCCATGTTTACCCAAACATCACTCCAGACATTCGTGTTAGTCCCATCACGCACTTCCATTGCTATGTTTTCATGCACTTCCTGCCACAACTTCATTAGTTCTTTCCACAGCCTGGAATCCCCAGGCTTTGACTCAAGCTTTCTTTCCATATAGGTTGACCTGCCATATTTCCCACACAATACCCGGACCCACAAGTCATTGGGGCTAGTTTTGAATTTCCATAGGAGCTTGCATAAGAATGCCTCGTTCATCTCTTTTAATGATTTAATATTAGCACCCCCTTCATTTTTTGGTTTACACAGGACATCCCATGCAAGAGCGTGCCATCTTTTGTCTTCTCCTTGCTCTCCCCAGAGGAATCTTCTTTGTGCTTTTTCCAGGTCCTCTAGGACATTTTGTGGTATTCTATCATGTTGCATGGTATAGAGTGTCATTGGACCTGCAACTGCTTTGACCAAAGTCATATGTCCCATTAGTGAAAGGATGTTTGCTTTCCATCCGCTTAGTCTCTTCTGCACTCGTTTCATTATATTTTCTCACCATTTTCTCACCTTGCCATAAAATACTTGTAGCTGAGGTTGATATACAGCTCATAATTCTTTCTCTCATCTAGTCAGGACATCCCGCTTCTCTTAACACTCTGTTCATGAAATCCCAACTGATTTTGTCCTAGGCTTTCTCCAAGTGCACCTTAATAGCCATGTAGCCTTGTTTACCTAGCTTCTTTCTCATTGAGTGTAGCATTTCGTTGACAATTATTATGTTATCATGTATGTTCATTCTTGGAACGAAGCTGACTTGATACGGAGACACTACCTTCGCCTTGATGCCTTTAAGCCTTTTAACAATTATTTTGGTAAGGACTTTGTACACCACGTTGCACAAAGATATTGGCCTCAGTTGGGTAACAACTCTCTTCAGCTTGTCCACTGTTGGGATTAAAGTGATTAGGGTCTTGTTTACATCCCTAATGCTATCCGGGCAATTCCACATCTCTTGTACTGCTTCTATCACACTTTTTCCCACAATTTCCCAATTTTTTTGAAAGAAAATTGCTAGGAATCCATCTACTCCAGGTGCCTTCATTCCTCCCATGGAAAATACAGCTTCCTTGATTTCTTTGACCCGAAGGTTTGCATTAATTTTCCCCTACTCCTCTATGCTAATCTGAGGCCACCCATGTCTAGTGGCGTTCCATCTTCTTTGCTCTTTCTCTTCTTTAAATAAAGATCGAAAGAAATTGTTCACTAGCCCCCCCCCCAACCTCTTTTTTCCCTTCTATCCATTTATTTTCTTCATCCTTAAGCATTAGGATTCTAGCTTTCCTTCTTTTGATATTTGTTTTTGCATGGTAGTATTTTGTGTTCCTATCTCCATCATTTAGCCACTTGGTTCGAGCTTTCTGATACCACAAGATTTCTTCCTGCGCTAGCACCTCGAGTAACTCATCATTGAGATCCTTTTCCAATTTGTCAAGATACGGCTTATCCCTCAACTGGTTGCTGCGCTGTATACTTGCAAGCCGTCTCAATAAACTGTTTTTTTCTTAATAATATGCCCAAAGGTATGTTTATTCCAGGATTGAAGTCTAGGTTGCAAATCAATGAGCTCTTGACAGATCCTCTTCTTTCCCTTCCAACTATTGGCAAGCATGTCCTTAAAATCTTTATGAGTAAGCCAGCTTGCTTCAAATCTAAACGGGCGTGCTTCTTTTGCTCCTTCTTCAATTTCTAGGTGAACCAATAGGGGGTGGTGGTCCGATTTTATCCTTGGTCCCACTTGCACATGAGCATTATTAAACCAATAGAAAGTATGTTATTTACATATTCATATATCTATCAATTGCCTTGTAGCTTAACGATATAATATATTTTTTTGTAAATGAGACATCGTAGGTTGGATTCCATTTATGATATTACTCCCTTTTTATACGAAATATAATTCCTTGTTTATAACTTACACTACAAACAGATGCTTATATTTAAGATTGAAGAAAATATGTTATTTATATCTACCCTTCTAATTTTTTTTTAAAAAATTATATGGACATATGTTGATATGATTTTTTTTTTGTTCTTAAGCAATCATTGAACCAAAACCTCACCCAAATGGCTGAATGGCTTTTCCCTTTTAGGTTTTTGTATGTGACTCCATTGTGTCCTCATCCTCTTTCCCTCTGCACGTCTTGTTTTAACCAGCCAGCTTATAATGACATCTTTTCCACCAATTTTTTTTTCACCTTTTTTGGCAATTACTATATTACCCTTATCCTCTTTATTCACCCAGATATTTTTCCTATTTAAACTTTTTATGTATTTTCATCCTCTTCTTCTTCTTTTGTTTTTTTTTTTTTTGCCCTATTACCGTTTATGCATTTGAACATAAACACTGATTTTTAATTAAGCAATGAAGATCTAAAATTTGGCATTAAGGCTCTTATCATTTAACATCTTCACTAATTTAATTACCCCACGCCCACCACATTCCTCCTCACTTGTCACCCGTGTTATTTGAAAAATGCTGGAGTCCCTATCTCAAATATACATATAATATACAATTAAATAATTACTGTTTATTCATTTTTTTAAAATATGATTTTGTCTCATTTGTTATATTGGAAGGCCAGAAAAAGTATGAAAGAAAAGGTACCCGTGACAGCAACACATAATAAATTAAATATTGTTTTTAAAAAAAACAAAGAACTAGCCGTTTTGGGCGGAATAATGTTGACCCATGAGAAATGTTTTGAGACTCATTATATATTGTCGAATTCTTGAAGTTCAGAAATTAGTCTTAAAATTTATGATTAATTAAGGATATTTAAAATACTTAATAAGACTTCCTTTGGCCAAAAATAAAATACTTAATAAGACTAACATTAATTGCATTTAATTTTAAAGTGTAGTTGTAAAGAATATATATGTATGTATGTATGTATGTACAATGGCCTGTCCTAAGCTAATAAGATTCTCAATAATATCAGCCTCCCAGAGTGGCTTTTATTTTCTTCCTCCTTTTTCTCTTCAAACACAGCCTCCCAACCAGAACCAGCAGTGATATATGTATATACAAGTTTGTATGTCTATCTATATATAATATATAGGTTCAAACCATACACAATCCATCCATCTTAATTACTTGATTTCTTCTTTTCTGTCAATCTGATCTGCACAATGATCATCAACTTTCAACCTTCTTCTGCTTCTTCCTCCATCTTCAAATCTCTCTGCGCTTACACGTTTCTCTTCATCATCGTCTTCCCCAACAGTACTGTGGCTTCCTCTTCTTCTGGGGATGGTTGTTCCTGTAACCTCCCAAGAGCTACCAACAGCGACGATGCAAGTGAAGCTCTCAAATACAAACTCGGCTCCATGGCTTCTGTTCTGATCGCCGGTGGCCTCGGCGTTAGCCTTCCATTTCTGAGCAAGAAGATCCCATCTCTGAGGCCTGAAAATGACATGTTCTTCATGGTGAAGGCTTTCGCCGCCGGAGTCATCCTAGCCACCGGCTTCGTCCACATACTCCCCGAAGCATTCGAGAGCCTGAACTCTCCATGTTTAACAGACAAACCCTGGCTTAAGTTCCCCTTCGCCGGCTTCGTCGCCATGATGTCCTCCATAGGGACATTAATGGTGGATTCTCTCGCGACCGGGTATTACAAGAGACGACATTTCAAATCATCATCAAACTTACAAGCAGCTTCTAGAGATGAAGAGAAAGGAGACAATAATAACATTCACAACGAGCATGCTGATCATATTCATGTTCACACTCATTCGACTCATGGCCATGCCCATGGATCAGCTCAAGAGAACAACTATGATGTTGAAGAGTTAATCAGGCACAGAATCATCTCACAAGTAAGAAAATACACATATAATATGTATTTTTTTGTCCTTAATATCTGCGAGGGCATAGCATAAATACGTTTGGAAATTAATATGTACTATATGGAAATAGATTTGATTTTATGCGGTTCTCATAAGAATAGTTATTATAAGTTTGATGGATGAATGAATTGTTGTCTCAGGTGCTGGAGATGGGAATAGTGGTGCATTCAGTGATAATTGGAATCTCTTTAGGTGCTGCTGGCAGCATTGATGCTATAAAGACTCTCTTAGTGGCCCTCTCTTTCCATCAGTTCTTTGAAGGCATGGGCCTTGGTGGCTGTATTTCTCAGGTATCCCTCCTATATACTCTTCATTCATATTAATTTCATAATTTATTTAATTAATATGTTTTTTTAAATAAATTATACAACATTCAATCATTAATGTAAGATAAGATATTATTTGTAGTGCAATTTGAACTGCAAACCAAAGAATGAAGGTGGTATTAGACTAGAATGCTTCATACTAGACTTTAAGATGAATTACACTATGACTTAGAAATAATATAATTTATTGTGAAAAAACAATTGTAAATTTGAATTTTTTTTAAGGAAAATAAATTGGTGGGATTAGGTTCTATGTAACGTACCCATTGGTAGAGTCAATGAGTATGATACGGTCAAACATAAAATGAGTTAAAGTTGGGTCCTTTTTTATATCAATTATGATTGTTTCCTCTTAAAAGTTGGATTTGACTCATGAGTCGACACTCATACTTAAAAGTTGAAAAGATAAATATGCCATTATGACGACATCTTTTCACCTTCCTTTTAAGAAAATCCAAACGGGGTGTGAGCCTGGCCTTGCTAATCCTAATGCCAAAGCCCACTGTTCTTAATGCCCAATAGGCTGACTAATCCTACCCACATGATAGGTTTAAAGCAGCATATATAATGACATGATTACTTTTTTTATATAGTGCAATCGTTAATATAAGCATATATTTAAAAAACTAAATAAATTGATCAATTTTTTAAATTAATTAATCTAAGTTATAAACCGACATATAATCTAAAGATGGACATAAGTATTTCATAAATATATATATATAATGGTTAGTACAATATTTAGTCTATCATGTTTAAAACAAATGGTTTCGGTTCATTAAGAGGTAAAATGGTAAATTTTTATTGGATTATAAGATCATTGTTTTAAATAAAATGAAATTTAATGGACCAAAACCACTTATTTTAAATTTATAGACTAAAATCAAAATGAGAGTAATTTCGATATATCAAAGACTGTATTAACCCTAAATTATATTAGTTTATCTAACTTTCCTAATCTATGAAAGAAGTACCTAGTGTATACATATTGTGATCGTGTTGGAATGTAGCTAACATGGAAATTAAAGCTTGTGTGATGAGTTATGTATAGGCCAAGTTCAAGTCAAGAGCGACAGCAGTAATGGCAACATTTTTCTCCCTAACAACACCAATAGGGATAGCAATAGGGATGGGAATTTCAAGTGTGTATGAAGAGAAGGGCCCAACCTCTATGATTGTTGAAGGCATTTTCAATTCTGCTTCAGCTGGAATCTTAATCTACATGGCTCTTGTTGATCTTCTTGCTGCTGACTTCATGAACCCTAAGCTTCACACCAATGTCAAGCTCCATCTTGGAGCTAACATCTCTCTTCTTCTTGGCTCTGCTTCCATGTCTCTCTTAGCCAAATGGGCTTGACATGTAAGATATATATATATATATATCTTCTTCCTCTTCCACCTCTTATGCTTTCCTCTTCCTCTAATTAATGATTTTTGGTTTCAGCTACTGCTTCCCATCAAAATGATGGTGGTGTTAATGGTGTTTTAATATATGAAGCCAAACACAAATTTTGCTCTTTTGTAACGAACTGTTATATTTGCAGTTTTAAGTACCCAAGGATGTTTTGTTTTGTTTTTTGTTTTTTTTTTTTGCCTAGTCCCAAGGATTTTCTTAGTATAAATAATGGAAATATATTTCTTTTTCAGTGTGCATAAAATATATTCATGTTATCATGTGGTATATATATTTTTCATTTTTTTTGCTTATATACTAAATATACTCTTATGATCTTATTTATAAAGAAGAAAGAGAAAGTTTTATTTTCTTCTATTTATAAATCACTTTATTAAATTTTATATGTATATAACATTTTAATATCCGAAAATTACTTATATAAATGTGTTAAGCACACAAAAAATAGTAACTAGTTATAATTATAATGGTTGATTTATATAGCGACCATACCGAATCTGACCATACAAACTGAGTCAGATTTTCCCACAATTTTAGTGCAGTAACTGTTTCTTACTATTGATTTAGATCAATGTAACCTTTTTCACAAGGTTTATATAATTTGCTGCAAAATTATTAAATATTCTTAAGAGTTTTTTTTAGCATATGGAACAAGGTTCTCCAGAATTGATCCAAAAATAAGAAAAATTTTGAGAATAAAATTAAGCACCCAAAATTCAGATTTTGTCATCTAAACAATGATTTGACCTTGTGAAAAATTGGGTTAAATTCATTATATTTATTATGACATGCGTTATATTTAATTTTATGTGAATTTATAATTGGATGATAATATTTTAAATATGGGATACATAATTATTTGTGATTACGGAATTTAACATAATAGATATAAAAAATTTAACATAAGTATGATCATCTTTAAGAATCTTTATAGAATGATAGAACCATATATTAATTAAAAAAAACTAGCATAATATCTCAAAAAACAATATAATTACCAAAAGGTCTGACAATGGAAAGCTAGCCAGTGGATCATATCAAGCATGCGGTTTTGATCCAAGAAGTGGAATAAGCAGTTAGCTAGGAATGGTATAAACGTAGGAGGCATAGAATGCTGTTCTATGTCTGATAAGAAAGAGAGTGAACCAGCCCATATTTGGCCATGGCATCTTTGTGTTTCTGATCAGGTTCAGTTCTTACCATTCATTCAACCACGACACAGTCAATATTCTTGCTCTCCTCCTTCTTCTTCTCTTTCTCTTTTGCTTAGAGGAATACCTCAATGTCTGATTCGAACAGGTGACACGTGGTGAAGGACTTCAACTTCAACGCAACACCGGACATTGGAATATTAACATATTTTCACTCTTCAATCCATCCACATACATAGAAAAGTCTAAAAACCAATTGTAATCTCAGACAATGACAAGCTATACTATGTAATTACATGCACGGAAGCCTGAACTAAAAGCTTACTTTTTCCTAAAGCATCTTAACAAGTACAAGGATGTCACAGGAACCACACACACACATGGTTTCTGGTAATTAATTAATTTGGAAACTGCTTCATAGGTATCTGATGCTTGTCCTCTGCTTATGGTGCTTGAGCATCACCTGATCAATCCCTCTTTCTCACGCCACTTATTGCACTCTGTATCCGCTGCTTCTTGCTGGTGCTTCCATGGAGGAAATAAAAAGTAGCGCAAAGCCACAGAGAAAAAGACGAAGCCTTTGAGTAGAAAGCAAGCAAACGAACAAAAGGGACATAATAAAAACCAAAACTTCAATCTTTTTCAATGGCTAAGCAAGCATCAATACCCACACGGAATGAGAGCTTACAAAAGACATTGCTCAGAATGAACCATCTTCCTTCCATAAATACTCCTTTCTCTCGTTTTGCATCCCCTTTTTTATTTGATTCATTCCCCTTCATGTGTACGTCTTGAAGCAAAGCATGATCGCCCAGAGAATCTCTTAAACTTCCATAGCTCTAATTACTCTTCATTAATTCCTTCTCTCTGCGCAGTTATTGGTCTCTTCTTCCAACTCTGCAATATCTGGTATAAAACCCCCAACATTGTACTGCATTATTCTGCTCTTTTAGTGCTGTGGTGAAAAATCAAGGCTTCATATCAGAAGTACAGTTCATTACATTGAGCTGTGAGCAGTAACTGAAAGTAGCAGAGAGGTTACTAAAAAAAAAATGAGAAGTGGCTTTCTTCTCCTCTATCTGACTCTAGCGATTATTTCTCTCACTCATTGTGGTATGTGACTAGTATCAGGACTATATCATCAGATCCATCTATTTGATTTCATTTGCATTAATAAATTAACTCTGACATGATGCATTTATTAAGGCTTTTTGAATCCCCCAATTTGCAGATGCAGAGAGATCGATGAGAGTGTCAAAAGGTGCAAAACATGGGAGAATTCTGAGACACAAGCACGCGAAGAAGTTGAGAATGGCTCTTGAGGATTTTGATTCGTCTTCTTTAGAATTCTCAAATGCACAGAGGCTTGACTCATCTTCTCCTTTGCCACCTTATGAATCTCTACCTCCTGTTAATAGCCCACCGTTCTGTTATCCTCCTCCGCCACCTCCGACGGGCCTTCAGTTACCACCTCCAGGCCCATCTGGATCGCTTTCCACACCCACACCGCAAAGCATCCCAAACTCCCCCGATATGGGTTCACCATCGCAAAATCCTCCGATTATTATCCCAGGCCCACCGGGTAACATTCCAAACTCGCCTGGTTCTACAACAAGCCCACCAATTGGAGGCACAGGGCCAGGCTCACCAGAACCACTACAAAATCCTCCGATCATTCTTCCGGGCCCACCAGGATCCACGATAAGCCCACCAACTACTATCCCATCTCCGAGTGGGGGCACTGGACCAGATTCACCTGAACCAATACAAAATCCTCCAATCGTTCTCCCGAGCCCACCTGGATCTACGACAAACCCACCAGGTACCATGCCATCCCCAAGTGGAGGTACTGGGCCAGGCTCACCTGAACCAATACAAAACCCACCTGGGCCTACAACGAATCCACCAAGTACAATCCCACCTCCTCCAAATGAAGGTTCTGTTCCAGGTTCCCCGGAACCAATACAGAACCCTCCTATTATTCTTCCAGGCCCACCCGGATCAATCCCAAACCCATCTCCCGGTGGTGGTGGTGGTGGTGGAGGAGGAGGCGGCGGCGGCGGCGTTCCTAGCCCAACAGTGTTTGAGCCTCCTGTTGTGTATCCACCACCTTCAGTGCCTCCCCCTCCAGGGCTTATGGCCCCAAGTGGAGCGTTATGGTGTGTGGCTAAGCCATCAGTCCCAGACCCAATAATGCAAGAAGCCATGAGCTATGCTTGTGGGTCAGGAGCAGATTGTGATCCCATTCAGCCCAATGGGCCTTGCTTTGAGCCCGATACTGTTATTGCACATACCTCATTCGTCTTCAATAGTCTCTGGCAAAATTCCAAGTCCACTGGTGGGACCTGCGACTTTGGAGGCACTGGCATGCTCGTTTCAGAGGACCCAAGTGAGTCTTTTACTCCCAACAAATTTGACTTCAATTTTTAAATACACTAAATGTTTTCAGACTCCAACTTCTCACCAAAATATATAATTTATTGTTAACATAAATATATATATAAATATATAAACTCTGATTAATTAGCAGCATCATGTAACGTTTGAAGTAATGCTGTTATATTTGTTTGCTTTCTCTGCAGGCTACGATGGATGTCACTTTGTTTACAGTTAGTTTAAGGAGGGCTTCTTTTTGAGCAACTTTTGGACCCAACAATGCAACACACACTAGAGTTTCTTTTTTCGTTCATTGCTTATTAAAATAAAATTATATATTTCCTTGGGAAATAAGATATTCTTGTCACCTTTAGTTGCGCAAAGGATTTTCCTTTTCTTTTGAACTTGAAAGGGAAAAAAGTTACAAGTACATAGATTTTGTTAAGTATTGTAGGATAGTGAATTAATGCCATCATTAATTTATAGCCTTCTGGTTTGATTTGTTTATCAACCCTTCCTAAACAGAGATGAACATTTCAATGTGTTCCCCTTCTAAATATGGGGACAAAGGTTTGGGCATAAATACTGTAAGTTAATTAATGGAGAACGATGTGAGTTTCCAATCGTAACTTTAAAAAATATTTATATTTAATACTTGATATTGATATTGTTCAAAAATATAATTACATAGGCCATTTAAATCAGTAAGAGTTAAGCTCATCCCATTTCTCACAAGCTTTGATGGATTTTTAACGGTCACAGGTTAGCTCATACCCTTTAAGAAATAAACAAATTACCACCCGTCCGGCCTTCCCATCTGTTACACATCCTTGTATATATTTTGACAGTAAAAGGGATTAAATTCTTATGATTTTGTAAATCAAAGTTAAAATTTAAAAAGTTCAAACTTCTACTGGGAATGTTCAACATTACTTCACATAGGATTGAATCCAATATCAAAAAACAATTGCATGTAATGTACTCTGCCATTTTATTTATAAGTTATTACTAATTCATCCATATTAAAAAAAATTAAAAATTCTTAATTTTTCATATTAAAATTTCAAAATTATTCTTATAGTAAAATGAAAAGATAATCCCATTTTTAGATATTAAAAATATAAATTTTGTTTACATTGTTTTGAATGAAAGTGATAGAATAATTTATTTTGATATTTCAGTCAATATTAAAGTAAGTAGGATATAATATATTATTTCAATTTTACAAATAAGAACTTGTTTCTTTTTCCTTTTTTTCTTTTTTCGTTTTTTTTTTTTTTGCCGTTTTTAAAGGGTTGAGACGTCACGTGCTTCCATCCCGAGTCCAAATTATACCCAACCCGGCCGATTCGACTCAGCTATAAAAAATTGTTTCCGCCCTCTTTTTTTAATAATTAAAAAGTTATTGGGGGAATGAAAATTTATTATCTCAAAGGATGGATTTAATTTTAGTTTGAAATTAAAAGATGCTAAAATTCTAATAAAGGACCGAGTCATTTAGTAATTTGATATTTATATATATTTCAAAATTTGACACTAAGTGACTAAAAATATTAACAATAAGTAATTTCAAAAACTGATCACTAATATTTTTAGTTTCAAATACTCATACCACCAGATTTTATGACAAAACAAATTTGTAATATTATTATCAAATTTTAAATTATCAGTGGTACTATTGCAGTCAAAATATAATGAAATTCAAAATTCAAAAAATCGAACAAGACATTAAACCTGTCAAGAAATTGATTCAAAGATTAATAGGTCAGATCGGGATCAACTCGGAGTTAAACCGGTCATATTAAAATAATAAAATTTAATTGATAATAATTTATTTTGTTAGCCATTTCATATTTTATAAAATTTAATTGGTCAAATCTTTTATATTAATGATTAAATTTTGTATTTAATATTTTTATATACATGGTTATTAAATATGATTTTATTTTAAGCATATTGTTATATTTTTAAGTATTAAACTATTAATTATATTGCATTATATTTCATGAAATATTTATAAATGCTCAGTACATTACTTAGGCATTACATGTGAGGTGCAGACGTGCAGTGTATTCAATTAGATTGGAAAGCGTCAGGTGCAGAGAGTTCACCTGCATCTTTTTCAATTTGCTCTCATTAACTCCTTCTCTCTCTGACAGCTCCGCTCCTTCTTTATGATTAAAAAATAACCTAGTCAACGTGAATTAAAGTCAGGTTGACCACACTAAAAAATGGTTTGACTGGTTTAATCTGTTTCAACCTACTCTTCGTTCAACATATAAATCATATCGAACTATACATCGGTTGGTCAATTTTTCATTTGAACTGACTGGTCCGATTCCATTTTTTTTTACCTTGGTGAAATTACAGAGAACTATAAAGGAGAAATTATATACATTTTCGTCAGCTGCCAAATTAGACTAATGTAAGCAGCAGCACACAGAATTCCATGAGAGCAAATCCGCTAAAATTCCATTAAGATGAGACTTGAAAAAACTTGAAAAAGAAAGTGACATTTATTAATTTTCTAATAAAAAGATTTAAGTGACTAGAATTTCGACCATCATCAAGTCAAAACGAAACCTTGAGATTTTTAAGAAAATATTTAGAATACACATATAAACTACTCATCAATAAAACATTCATATAGATGTGACAGGGATTTATTAAGGTTAGGATATATCTCTGGGTTCAAATAACATATTCTATTGTCATAGATTATTCATCAATAAGATCCTCATATCGTCAACAAAATTTAAACTCACAACCTTATAGATTATAAGTTAATTCTTTATTAACTGAACCAATATTTATTTGTTCAGTAATGATATTTGAACACTACTGCATAGATTATCATATCCCCTTCTTAAATCTATGTACGCAGTAGGCCCCTCTCATGTCCATTGTGATATCCGCACTTCTCAAAAAGGAAGTTGCAAGATTGGTCTATGAAATCCCTACTTTTCACATCCGTTATTAAAAGGACGCTAAATTTAAATACTTCTAACTTCCCTCACGTAAACGATCTCTACAAAATCAATGTGAAAAGGCAAAAAAACCGAACGGGTGCATGCTGGAACTTAAGTTCTTAAAAGATTCGAGTTACATTCTTACTAACTAATGCAATTTATTTTTACTTCCAAAACTAATATTTTTAACTATCAAATAACAAATAAGAGAATATTTAATTTTCTGCGTCAAAACCAAGAAAAAATCGTTTGAAACTGTGATCTTCAATGCACATGGAAGTCTAACTAATAAGTTGGGTGGCATGAATGTTATACAGTTGCCCGATGAGACTCAACTGGCACTGGCCGTAACATCAAGATCTGAAACTCGAAAAAGGTGGAAGGCTCACTTCCCTCTTGACGTAAGCAAGTCACAATCCACAAAATTCCAAAGCCAATGAGACTTAAAGAATTTATATTTGACTTGCAGATTTTCTATTCGACCCATGGTCAATTCACTCATTTAATTAAATAACCTAACACGACTAGCCTTCATTAATTCATTATAAAACCACACCAGAATACTTCATCTTCTTCCCAACAACAAAGTCTATTAAGATTCAGATCATGGAGATTATTCAGATCCCATACTCCATCTTCTTCACTTTCTTTTGCTTCCTTCTTATGATGTACAAGCTTTCAACTTTTAAGAAACCCATCAAAACCTTACCACCAAGCCCATGGAAGCTACCTCTTATAGGAAACCTTCACCAACTTGCAGGCTCACTACCTCACCATTCTCTTAGAGACCTTGCAAACAAGTATGGACCCATCATGCATCTTCAATTAGGGCAAATATCCACCACCATAATCTCTTCGCCTGAGTTAGCCAAAGAGATCATGAAAACACATGACCAAATCTTTGCCAATAGACCTAGAATCCTCGCCGGCGAAGTCTTTGCCTATAATTGCACAGACATAGCCTTTTCGCCTTATGGAAATCATTGGAGGCAGCTCAGAAAGATCTGTATGTTGGAGGTTTTGTCTGCAAAGAGGGTCCAATCTTTCAGAACAATAAGAGAAGAGGAAGTTTCATTACTCATCAAGAACATTTCTGAACAACATGTTGGTTCTGTAATGGATCTTGGTAAGAAGATAATGCCACTCACAAATTCAATAGTTGCTCGTGCAGCTTTTGGTAAGAGGACAACGAACGTAGAAGAGATTCTGTCAAATTTAGCATATGGGATCGAACTGGCGAGCGGTTTATCGGTTTCTGATCTCTTTCCTTCGTTCAAAATCCTTCGAGTGATCAGTGGGACGGAAGCTAAAGTTAAGAAGGTGGGCAGAGTGATTGATAGGATGCTTGACAATATCATCAATGACCACAAAGAAAAGAATGATGGTGATGAGGCAAAGGAAGAGGCCGATCTAGTCGATGTTCTCTTGAGAGTTCAAAAAGAGAATGACTTGGAAATTCCCTTAACACTAGACAACATCAAAGGTGTTATCTTGGTTAGTATATTATGTCCTTTTAATCAATTTTCTACTAATATTTAATATTCCAAAGTAATTTTTGGCATTTCCATACTCTACATTTTTTTAGTATTATTTAGCATCATCTAGACTAATTTTAATGCATCCATCGGTATTTTCATAGAAGCATTAATTTAGTATCATATTTTTAGGGTGTTAATTACTTCTAATAAAATACTACTTATTTGGTTTAATTGAAAGGGAGGTGAGGGTATTTTAAATTATTCTTTATTTAGTTGAGGAGGAGAAGGAATGGAAGGAATGAAGGTAATATTATCCTTATATATTAATTAATATTTTTATTTATATTTTATATAAATTAATTTTATATTAACTCACACAAACTCTAATTAATGCATTAATATTTTATTTAACATAAATAAATATTATTACATTTTAAAAATGGAATAATTTTTTTATTTATCATTATAATTTTCATTCTAAATTTAATAATATATTTTTATTTATAATAATATAATTTTAAAAATTTTAATTCATATGTATTATATATTCTTAATTATAATTATATAATTTTTATTTTCAATTAATTTAATAATATATTTAATTTACACATTAATTATAATTAATGTAGTAATATGTTATTGTATAATAAATAAAATATATTGAAATGGAATAATATTTTTCATCTATATGTAATCATATTTTTTTTATTTATAATACTATATTTGCACTGTAAATTACTTTTATGATAATATATTTCAATAATAATATTCTTTTAATTTTTATTTATTTTTAAAAATATATTTTACCTAAATAGTATATTTTAAGACATTTAATTATTATAACATAATTAATTATAATTATACAATTTTTAATCAATTTTATAATAATTTTTTGTTACATTTTATTTTCATTAATTTTTATTTTATTAGAATATATTTATTAATTAAAATATTATTTTTTCTTATGGGCATTAATGGAATAATATAAAAGTTATGGGTAAAATTGTTTCAAAAATTGGCTCCCCTAAAAAAAACTCTAATTTAGAGGAGGAGCCAAAATGGGATAAAGAAGGGAAGGGGAAGGTAGATTTTAGCTCCTCTCTTTCAAAATTTTAAATTAAATGAAGGGCCCTCCCCTCTAACTAAACACACCATAAGGGTAAGATTGCACTATAAAAATCACTTTATGATACTAGATGCTATTGGAAAAATATTTTAGAGTGTTAAATGCTAGTCAGTCATTAACAATATGCATCTATAATTAAGAATAGATGTTACTTATATAGTATATACTAATATGGTCCATGGTACTCATTCCAGGACATTTTTGTTGGTGGGACTGAAACAGCAGCAACAACTGTAGAATGGGCGATATCAGAATTGCTTAAAGACCCACAGAAAATGAAAGAGGCACAAGAAGAGGTGAGAAGGGTGTATGAGGATAAAGGATATGTAGACGAATCAAAACTCAATCACTTGAACTGCTTAGGAGCAATCATCAAAGAAACTATGAGGTTACACCCACAATTGCCACTTTTAGTTCCAAGAGAAAACAGTCAAAGCTCCGAAATCTATGGTTATGAGATACCTCACAAAACTAAGGTCATGATCAATGTCTGGGCTATTGGAAGAGATCCTAAGTATTGGAATGATTCTGAGAAATTTCAACCAGAGAGATTTATTAATAGCTCAATAGATTACAGAGGAACAAACTTTGAGTATATTCCATTTGGTGCTGGAAGGAGAATATGTCCAGGAATTACATTTGCTTCAGTTGTTATTGAGCTTATTCTGGCCAATTTGCTTTACCATTTTGATTGGAAACTTCCAAATGAGATGAAAAGTGAAGATTTGGATATGACTGAATCCTTTGGTGCCACTGTGAGAAGGAAGAATGGTTTGTGGGTTATTCCTCTTAATTATCACTCTTAACGTTGTAGTAACTTATTTTGCAAAAAAAAGAAGATATAATTACTTATTAATTCGGATGAATAAGGATGATTAGGTGATCAGCAAGTAATTGGATCTAGTATATTAAAATATGGAAGATTTTTATCACAACAAAAGAGATGAAACTTAATAAAAACAGAAGTGAAATGATTGTGGTGGAGTTGAAGAGTATGGATATCCATGCTTTGTATTGTGTGTGTGTTTTTAGAAGAATTTTTCCGTTTTATTTACATGTAATTTTAAAATTTTAATAGATCATTTACTGATATGTTCTCCATATTTTGTAGTTATTAAATCGGGTCTCTTAAGTATATAGATTCATCCCTATCTATGCATATGAAAAAGACCTTCTTGCGAGAAGTTAAGCCAAATTCTATGGTCTCTACATCTAGAAAGCAATCAAATCCTGGCTATCTATATTTGAGTATGCTCTTCATTAAAAAAAAAAAAACAGAGAATTGCTACCAATGGTAAAATTTAATGCCCAAACATATTTTAAATTTGTTTAAAGTTTCACTTGCAACATATTTTTAGTGAATACAATTTTTCTTCAATTGTACACAACTTATCTTCAACTATATGTAAAATAGAAGGAATTTACACATAATTAAAGATAAGCTTTACACATTTGACGAGTTACACATGCTCAAAAACTCATGTCCTTAAATACATTTGACCAGTAAAATTTGTAATGGAGATTTTTTCGCCGAAATGTTCTCTAAATAAAACTTCCTAGTTAGAAAGAAATATTATAATAACATAATCCATCATGTTTGACCATATGCTTGGTCTTTCATTTATGATGTGGCCACATCCACTTGCATATCTATTTTTCCTCCCGTAGAAAGGTAAGCTTAGCTTGAACATAAAATAAGAAAACTAGTAATCTTACTCCTCTAGAAAATAATCTGCTTGTACTCGACAAACATTCTCATACAACTATATCAAGCATTAAAACTAGCTCATTTGATCCACTGTGCCTTTGTAGAGCCAGATAATCAGAACAGTATATGATGTCTCTACACGTATGATGAATCTCCACTTGCATATATTATTTTCGTTATTTACCACTGCCTTCCATCACCTTATCTTTCTTCCTCTGTCCCTCAGCTTTCTCTTATTTCTCTATTCCTCCTCTTATCTATCTTTTTTTATCCTTTTAGGCTTGTACTCCTACAATCGGCTTGGTATTTTGTTGAAGAATGCTTTAGAGTAGGTTTTGATTATTTTTTGGAGAATATATTTTCAAGAAAAGTGATTTAAAAGAATATATTTTGGGTTGAATAGATTTTGTAAAAGAAATTGATTAGAATATATTTTGTGAAGAAGGTGATTATTAAAAGTTTTCTTTATAATTTATCCCAAAACTATGGTTTTCTTAACAAAATATATTAAAAGTGTTTCAATAACTCACTAAAACTATGATTTTGGTTAAAACAAATAGATTACCAAAATGTTGATAGTGTTTGGTTTTTTTCTAAGACCTTTGTTTTTTCTCCAAAGCCATGGTTTGGATGAGCATCCAAACACAAGTGGGAGACACACCATGATTATATACTTTAATGTTTTCCAATTTTCTTAATAATATGAAATGATTTTAGGGTGAATTGGAGAAAAAATTTTCATTGGGGAATTAATTGTAAAATGGGACTTTCACTCGTATGCAACTAAACTTCCACGATATGTGCAACTGAGTTTCCACAAATGCAACTGAGCTTCCACATGTGCAACTGAACAGATCACATTCTCCAGTTAATTCTCCAATGGGGGATTTCCCCCCAATTTTCCCTTGATTTTATAAGATTATTTTAAACAAACATGTATTAATTGTTTATATTTTAAACAAACATATACTTTTATATTGCCCCATTGACATGATAATTGATGACCCCACACCACAAATGTAATATCCGTGTTTTTTGTAACTAGAAATAAAGGATAAACGGGTAACTATAGATTAATTAAGGGCCCATAAGGTAAAAGAGGAATTTTGGAAAAAGTAGGGACCAAAATGATATTTTTAAAATTTGAGGATCAAAGTGTAAATTTAAAAGTTGAGATCAAATTGCCATTTATGAAATCTAAGGACGTTTTGGTTAAAGTTGACTAAAATATCAGAAAAATTTTCAGGACACCAAAAGACAAAAAAATTCACTGATAAGTAATCTTTGCGAGAATTTTAAAGGTTATTTAATAAAATATTTAGTCAAATATAATTATTTAAAATAATCGAACGCCTCAAATATTTGATTTTAGAGTCAAGAAAATGGCTCATAAATTCTAGTATTTCATAAATTTGACTTCAAGAAAAAGAAAAAAAATTGAGGAAATTGATTTCCGGAATAGGAATTAAGGAAGGTAAAATGATAATAAAAGTATAGGAATTATAGAAATTTTTAATAGCACTAAATTGGTCAAGTGATCAGAAAATCCCCGAAAAGCATTTTCAAAAGATTTTGGGGCTTGAGAATGTGACACTCATGCTCTTCATATTTAAAGAGGAAAAAAAGAAAGATATTAACTTAAAGTAGTAGATTAAAGCAATGTAAAGTTACTCTGTTAGTATAAGTGGACCCCACAATTTTTACAACACGTGTGCAGTTATTTTAAAAGACTTCCAGCCCTCATTTTTGCCCAAAACACAATCAGCCATAAGAGAAAAAGAAGAAGAAGAAGAGGAAGGCGTGACACAAGAGGAGGCAAGGAAGAAGAGAAATCAAGTGGAATTCAAGGTAAAAGCTTAATTCTTTACATGAAATTGATCTACAAGCTTTACTCTCTCTTTTGAATGGTATAATTTTTGATATGATAGATTATTTTGAGCTGCTGAAAGTTCAGGTTTTAGAGAGATAAACTGGAAAAGATAGGGAATTGGATTAAATAAAGGTTACCAATCACTACAAAAAAACAGCCATTTTCCGACGGAATTTCCGACAGAATACATGTCCGTCGGAAATTCCGTTGGAAATATGGTGGAAATTCCGTGGGAAACTTTCCCACGGAATTTGCGACGAAAAAATTCCGTGGGAAATTTTCCCACGGAATGTTTTATTCTGTGGCAAAATTGATTTACCACGGCTGAATTTCCGACGGAATATATTCCTTCGGAAATTCCGTCGGAAATGAATTTGCCACGGAATTCCGTCGCAAATTTCCGTCGGAAACCACTATTCCGTGACAAATTCCGTGGCAAAATCCCTATTTTTTTTGTAGTGAATAAACTCCTTAGGCAATTTGCAACACATTAATATTTTGTTTGAATTGATTTGAGCTCATATTGAATTTTTGGCATAAAACCCTTGGCTTGGGTTGCTGGACGAAACTGATCATGCATGGAGGGAGTTTTTATGTTGTTAAATGATTGAGAAATGGTCTAAAAATAATTATATGCATATATGTGATGATAGAAATTGAAAACTACACTTGTTGAAATTTTTGTACATTTCCGGCCTGCAACTATTCTTGGGGAAGAAGTGAGTTTTTGATGATTTTGATACTTCCCATGGATTAAAAAGGAAAAATTGTATAAGATAGAAGTGAGAAAACAAATTTGGAAGTATTCAAAATTGGAAAATTTGTAAATTTAAAGGTTGAAATTGCCAAGATTGAGTTTCATGGAGTTTTAGGTGTTATAATGTATGGGAAATGGCCTAATGTTAATTCCAAATGCATTATATTATGTGTAGCAGTATTATTTGCAAAAGGAAGAGTTCATGGTGCAAGAGGGAAGTTGTAAAACCACTTGGAAAACTCACATGTAAAGTTGGACAATAGCAAAGTTAATGTCTCTTCCATTAATATTTCCTATGCTTGTTATTGATGAATGTTACCATGTTTATTTGTTAAATATGTGATGCTTGTGTGTTATGACATGTCATGATTTTGTGCACATTAAATTTCAAGCAATAATATTACATGTTCATGCA
>QFDD01000978.1:0-30179 GCA_006871305.1 Vachellia collinsii
CAGTTCATGGTTTATGAATAGTGTAGTTTGTTTAAAAAAAAATTATATTTTATCTAGAAAATTTGATTTCTGAAAGCATGTCTTGAGAGGATTTCATCTCAACGAAGGAATAAAAAGAAAATGGCGACAAGGGTTCAATTTGAGTTTACAGCATCTTAGTTGACCAAAAAGGGTAAAATACAATGAATTCCCCTTCAATGTAGAACTAACCTTTAATGTGACATAATCCAAAGAGCATTTCAGTTCTTCAAGTTTAGCCTCCAAGAGGTTTGAATCTGGAAAAACAAGAAAAAGTAAATGAATGACAAAAAGAAAAGGGGGGGAGGCGAGGTTCCATATCCTGATATACATGCAAGACACAGTCAAAGGCATCACCTTCTTTATGCATTTCGGTAAGCCGCTCAATCTCTTTAGCTATATTGGAGTTTTCAACTTCAACCTTGTTATGTTCCTCCTTCAAATGTTCTAAGTAAGCATCTGCGTGAAAATCGACCAACTTATAAAATATCACCATAAATTTTGCAACTCCCTTCTTCACCTTAAGTCCTTCTCTAAGATTCCATGCGTAAGCATCAGTGTGAAAAATGGAACGACGGAAGTAAAATAGCCAGACTAAGATGGCACAAGAAAACTTAGCAATACTTGCGAAGTCCATACAGCTGCACTCGATTGCCAAATTACTAATTCTAGTAAAATCTTATCTAGTGAACCGCCTCGGGAAGAAAGCTACAGAAACAAGAGCGAAAAAAGACGAAAACCCACTCCTTCAATCAAGGAAGCCCGTTGGAGAGGCTACTAAAAATCATATACTATAACCTCAATATTATTATGCAAAGAGACTTGTCTCGCCAGCTATTCATAAGAACTAAAAGAGCACTCACCCATATCACCATCTTCTACGAAACCCACATTAGAGCAGTCGGTCACAATCTGCTGTATTCTCCTCTGCGGATAGGAAAAACATAAAGGTATTTATTGGACAAGGAAAAGGCCAAGAAAGCAACGATAATAATGCAACGATACCTCCAATTCAAGAGCAGAATCCTGCAGCAATTTCTCTTCGTCCAAAGAGTTTAATTCAGGAACGTCTTCGCCGCAAAGCTTGTGAAGCTCTGTAAGCTCCTCTAATCGACTGAAAGGAAAATTAAAAAAAAAAAAAACGAAGCGAACAAGTGAGACGAATTGCAGGAACAAAAAAAAAAAAAAACCCGAAGAGGGAGAACGACCTGCGAAGGGCGGGGAGGTCCATGGGTGGCAATGGCAATGGAATGGATTGGGATTGCTATACTCTCGGCTGTAGGGAAATGTCTCTGCGAGGTCGAACTGCTAATGATCAGAAGGACATTTGAAATCGAGGTGATGCTCTAGTTTATTTACTCTGTGAATCCAACCGCGGTCCGCGGGTGCCCTTGGCCGCTTACCGGCGAAAATTGGCGCTTTTCTTCTTTTTCTTTCCTTTTAAATTTAAATTAAACTAAACTGGTTTTGCCCCCTTGGCAGAGCTAAGGTGGACTTTTTTCCCGGCCATAAGCTAGGGCGGACCTTAATGACAGAGTGACAGAATGAATTGGATATGGATCCGTTCCTATGCTCAGTTGAGGATGTTAGTCGCTGGATCACAAATTTTTTTGTATGGTCACTGGATCACAATTTGATAGTGTTGAGATAAATATTTTTCTTTATTTTAGAAAAAATTGTAATTTTCCCAATGTAACTAAATTTAAATTTTTTTTGGGACAAAAGTCATTAAATTTGAATCTGATGTTTAATAGTTTTTAATTAAGAGTCAATTAATGATGCCTCGAATAAAAGAATCCAAATTAGTAGTACCCTTATGGCTCATTCGGTGCATTGAAATTGAATTTGATGGAAATAGATTGGATATGAAATTTAAAAGTATGCTTGATATGTCATAAAAATGGAATCTAATTTTATATAAAAAGATCAAAATGCCCTTTTAAATTAAAAAATAAAAAATGTTCTCAAAATTTTGATTAAAAAAAAAATCTTGACTTCATTTTTAGAACATCTTGATGAATCCAAAAAATCCTCACTTCATTTCCAAAAAAAAAAATCTTCATCCATGGACAAACATCCTAAAAAAAGCTTGGTAGTTGGGTTGATTTCTTCATCTCCAAAGTCAAGGAGACTGTCACTTTTGATTTCTGAGGCTAGGGCCATCTCTTTTTGCAAATCTAAAGCTCATGGTGCAGTTGGCCATCGAGATGATGCAAGTGGTGAACTGCTCATGGGTTGTGCCATCGCTAGGGTGCAGTCGTGGGTTGTGCTTGTTGAAGGTGGTTGGAGTTGTGGTCGTGGTGGATTGCTCGCCAGCGATAGATTGTGCTCATGGATTTGTGCCATTCCTTTTGATTAAATTGACTTCCACATAAAAACCAATTCTATGGCCATTTCTATATACCAAACAGATATGGTGATGAAAATCAATTCAATTTCCATATCTATGCATCACAATTCTATCATACCAAACATGCTCTTGGGGAAATAAATGTTAGATGTGTAGATGTTTATTTTATCTTAACTACAACTAAAATATCAGGCTATATGTTGCATAATTATATTGTGAGACGATTGATACAATAAATTATAGACATTTAAAAGAGGTCAATGCAGACACACAATACAAACCAAAACATTGTGCCTATTTGTATAGCGTTACAAAAGCATATATATAAGTTATATGATTAAACTTATGGAAAAAGAAAATTCTAGGTGCTGGTTTCTTTCAAGTAAAGAGAAAATATCAATTTCACACTTGAGTCACGGAGAATGATTCTGAGTTTTGATGAGGGTAGGATTAATAGGAGAAAAACATGAACATGCAATCTTTATAAGTAGTTTGAAGGTTAGTATAATCCATTTGACAAGTGATAGAGCTCTTTATTTGAGATCAATTATACAGAAAATGAAAAAGAGAGGTTGCTTATATAATTCAAGATGAGTGTTTTAAATAACAAAAAAAAAAAAAAAGACTGCCATCATCATCCCCATGGATGAAAAGTATGTGATAATGTAAAAGAACAATTTTTTTATCTCGATGCTACAAGAGGAAATTTGCTTCATGATAGTAGATGCTCTGTTTCAAAGAGATAACTAAAATGTAAAGTATGGGCAGTTAGAATGAAAATGTTAAAATAGATGTACAGTTACTTAAACAAAAAAAAAAAAAGGCAGCATTCATGATAAACATGTATAACCGGAAGTATACAATGGGGACCGTGGATGCTCATGATGGGAATGGTGCGTTGAGCAGGATAAAGTCTTGTGAAAAAGTGCCTAGGAAGGGCAAAAATAAATACTCAATGGAACTATGGGATACGGCATTTTGGTCAACAGCATTTAAAAAATTCGATTGTGGACACTAATACCGTGCAATCTTTGATGTTACATGATCCTAATGATCTGCAAAGGAAATTTCTTTTTGATATAAAAGCTAAATAAATTAATTAACTATAATATATATGTGTATTATTATATTACAGACGCAGGTTTTCTGGCAAGTCTTGGTCGCAAGGACAGTTGCTGGGCCTAATCCTGGATCAGTGCAACCAACTGAGCCGTTTGGCTCTGATTGGGCCGGTCGGGCCTAATGCCAATTTTTGGGTATACAATATGTATTATTATACTACATCAATTTATAAGTTAAATAAATTATTTTAAAAAAATAAATAAATATATCAATTAATTAATTTCTCTAATCTATTAAAAAAATCAAATCACTTTTATATTAATAATTAGATGTGGTACAGAAGGTCCTCCAAAATTTTAACGAAAAGAGGCATTCTACCCCATCACTCCTTAGCAAGGATTAGGCGTAACTTGACAGGTCCACGTCTCCAAACTTGTTTGATTGTTAAGCACTGCTGATCCAGCTTCCGCAGGCACCATGTTGAGATTGGGACGCCAATTCGCCCATTAGTTGATTTTGGTGGGCCCTAACAGCCCAAAGCCTCTTGCCCACTCGGCTGTTAACCCAAACTACATGAATGAACCGAGGGGGGATGCGAGTTTTATATTGGAGTAAACATTCATTCACGTACGGTGAAAACGCAAGGGGGTTCATCCCTCCTAGAGAGCTGCCTCAATTGTAGCAGTTTAACGTTTGACACGACCCCTTTATCCGGTCAAATTCTACTCTAAGGCATACATGAATGAATCTTTCAAATTTTTTCCGGGAAACGAAATTTTACCGTTGACTTTTTACATTATGATATTGTTAGTTATAAAAAAAAATGCATCTGGGAAATCAAAGAACAAAACCGTGAGACCGTGACAGAAGCCATAAAACCGAGAAAGTATTAAAGATGAAGATAAAAATAAAAAGAAAAGGACAAATTTGCTTCCGGTGCGCTGTGCTGACTTCTGCAGGAGCGGGAGATGAAGGCGCAAGCGAGCATAGAGAGATGTCATTAAATAAAAAAAGAAGGAAGAAAATGGAGAGAGAAAGAGCATTGAAACGGCAAGAAAGAAGGTATTTCCAAAATCGCGTGAAGGCAGAAAAGGAAGGCAAAGGTTGTATTCTCGTTTCAAATACATTCACACATGGAAACTTTGAACTTGCCATTATTATTAATCTCTCCCTTCTCCTTCCCTTTCCCTTCTCCTCGTCTTCCTAACTCTCTCATAATACTCTTCCTCTACCACTTGCCGCCGCTCCCTCTTTCTCCCGACTCGCCTGCTCCTTCACTCCGCCCAGGTACCGATCTTTCTTCCTGCTTTTATCTATCTATCACTCTGAACTTGTGATAACGATGACGCTCTTTATCTGCCTTGCACTGTTAGGTACAATTCTTATATGAATGAAAATCAAATTCTACCTTGGTTATGAAATATTTGAAGAACTTTTCGTTCTACCCGTGGAGTGAAAATTTTAGCCTTACATTCGTTCATTTTTTTTTTAATATTGATTTTAATTTCCTGTACAGTCCTTAAAAACGTTCTCCCTATCCCGCTCCTATTTATAAGCTCTCAATAAATCTGAAGAAGCTTTGCTTTCTTTCAGAACAGAAGAGGACATAACGAGTAAAATCAACTGAATATATACGTTCTATTTAACTCTGGGGAACTTAGTTGATTTCTTTTCCGTGTCCTATGATTAACTTTGAGAAGCTCATAGAATTTCTTATTTTTTTTTCCCTTCATCTTTGCATTCGTTAAGTATAAATTGCAATTCGAAATAGCTGTTATTGAAGGATATAAACCATCAAGGATTGATCATAGATAGTACCATTCATAGTACAGATATAATGCATGTCTCTGCAGATAAAAATTTTAAGCATTTTTTAACGAAGTGAATTGAGGGTCAGCTTAAGGCCTCACTTGGCTCACGATGATGCACTTTTATGGATGATTAAGGCAGCTAGGATTTCCATTGCCAAGGGGTTAGTTTTAATATGAGCAACTCAGGACCTGCGGAAGGCCAAGAGGCTGCTAGAGATTTTCAAAATCAGCAAATCGTGGTTCTTGACTTGGACCTCAACCTTCCTCCTCTTGCGGAGTGCCTGGATGGAGCAGCCCTTGTCAATGAAAATTTGCAGTTGCAGATAGGTGATGCTGAACTTGATGATGTTGTCATAATCTCCCCACGAAAATATGAAGAAGTATGCTATTCTTTATTTAAACTTCAATTTCCCCAATTATGCATGAAACTTCAAGTTGTTTTGAATTTACTTCTTATAGTAAGATCTTTTCCTTGTAGGCAAAAAGCAATTCTCGAAGAAAAAATGCTTGTCAAAGCTATGCGGTTATACAAGTGTTTGATGAAGATAGAGGACGCATTTCAGGTTTGTTAGATTTTCCATACATAGTCATTTTTTTGTCCTGTTCGTCTCATCCTGTACTTTTGTCATATTTGATCAACTTTGGTGGTTCTCTCGTTTTCTTTCTTTCGGGCAAGGAGGCCCCGGGGGCGGGGGTAGTACTGGTGTAATAGGTTAGACTTTAATGACATTATAAAGTGCTCCCTTTTTAATACAATCCAATTGTATCTTCAGGAAATTTTGTTTAGGCTTACACTTGATTGCCTGTTATTTTCTCCTTCTCAATCTCCTTCAAATGATTGGTTTGGTTGAAAATACTCCTCATTTTTTCTCTTTGGTTCAAAGGGTACCATTCATTTTTATCTTATCGAATCTATTTTTATCCTCAATACCTCCCTCTTTGTTTTCGAAGGGGAAGAAGCTGCTGGTCATAAAGCATTTGGCCATTTGTGGAAGTTTTGTAACCTTGGTATCAGTACTCTTTTTCTTCTTCTTATAGGAGGTTCAATAACAGATTTTCTGGGTTTGCAGAAGTGACAGCAGATGCAGGTTCTCACCCTATCAGTGACAACAGACGTGAAAATCCACAAAAGCAAGCAATTGTGGACTGTGAGCTGCACCTAGGTGTGAAAGACAGCAGGGTAGCCAAGGTAATATATGCTGCTTTTCTTTTATCATGGCTACTTATCTCTAGCCTGCAATTGTTTCTTTTACATCTTCAGTATACAGATAATTGCTGGCAATTATTGCTTTAGAGATTATCCCAAATTCTTTATGGAATATATTTTGCTTGATTATGGCAATTTAGCAGCTGATGGTCTTTGAAGGGTCATTTTAGGCTGCTAACTATTTTCAAATATTGAAGTCACATCTGACTGGATTTCTAGCAGTTAGTCTTCCCCTGCTTATTTAAAGTGAATAGTGAAGACATTGGATTACTCAAATGATTGATTTCACTCTGAATTCGGAAAACAAGTAGCCAAGTACTGTGTGCCATTCCTCTACTTTTAATTGATTCCATTTTCTTCTTCAAGAGGCTCAACTCTTTCTAGCTAAAGAGAACTATGAGCCCTAAAACCTTTTTTTTTTTTTGGGGGGGGGGTGTGTTTGGGGTTGCAGCTGTTTTGGTTGGGTCTTTGGGGTTGTATGATTCGACTTGACCTGTTTACTGGTTGAAGTTGAATCTTTCTAGTGTCTAGGTTCGTTATTCACTTGTTGTGGCTTTCATTCGTGGCAACTCTTTTACTCGTAGCTCGTGGGGCATCTGTAACGATTTGTTCGTTTTCCTACCCAGGCTAACATCTCTTACCATATCTGCAACATCTTATTTCCAGAGGATGCAAGGGTTGCAACATTTTAGTTATATCATAGTCTCCATGTTGGTTATAATGTTCTCACTATTTCAATAGTAGTCTCCATGTTGGTCATAATGCTTCATGATATCAATGGTCCATGGTTTCCTCAGAATTTAGATAAAATTCTCAAGTTTTCATAACTCTTGGTTTGATGGCTTGAAAGTCAGATTTATATATTAATCACAGTGCCTACTTGTATTTGATCCTTGTGTCTGGCAAAAATTAAAATGGATATCATTTGAATTTGATGGATGATTGATGTTGTTGCATGTCAGGTGCTGTCTCCTAGTGGGTTGGCGCCAGAGGAACCCACCTTCAGTTGCACAATTTGCATGGGGCAGCTGATTGAAGAGACATCAACTAAGTGCGGACACATTTTCTGCAAGAAGTGCATTCAGGCAGCCATAGCTGCTCAACACAAATGTCCCACCTGCAGGCGTAAACTAAGAAAGTCTGACATGTTTAGGGTCTACCTTCCAACAGCTAACTAGTGAATTCTATTTCATAGCAGGATTTACACACAGCTTTTGTTTAGAAACCCAATTCATAGTTAAAAGTATGATTCTTTCTGCTGCACTTGGTGTTGGCCAAAAAGGGGGAGGGGGGCAAACTACCATTTAGTTACGGGAAATTCAATGCCCGGATTTATACATGGAAAGGAAAGCTGATGATCAACATTTCTGATTTGATTCTCTTGTTACACAATGTATTCCGGTAATTAAGCAATTCACAATTTATGGGGTTTTCTAAACAGCACTAATTTTCCCTAATTTGTAACTTTTCTGGCCTGTGATAGAGTTTTGGTTTTAGTTTGTTGTGGTTAGAATTAAAATTCCTATTTCTCTATGCGTTTCAGTTATGTCCCCCTTTTTGCAGTATCAAATGCAAAAACTTTGGGACTGTCTGAGTTTATATTTTCATTTCATATTATCATTTATTCCATTTCAACAGACTGTCCGTGCTCGTTTGTTGGTGTGATAGGTACACTCATGTCCGGCGTCGTCTCCTGTTAATTCCTTTCTTTTAGTGTAGAATTTAGAAAATTAATTAGGGAATAAACAGATTAATGCAAATTTGTATTTCTAGAACTAGAAATTGGATTTTTAAAGTTAAGATACTTGTATGAATTTAAATTCTTGAGTAATGTGTTACTTGTATCATACAGAAAGATAGAAGGATTTTGACTCTACTTTTAATGATCACGGATGATTTCAACTCATGTCCTGTTATGCTAAAAAGTATAGGATGCACGATTTTTCTTTTTGTATGTTTTTACTCTTTAACCCTCGCATTATGGGGGTGCATTGTGTAGGGTTGTAATTGTAAACCTCTGAGTTTGGACAGCTGTTCTGAGAACGATGTTCCACCTAACTGCCTTCTCCAAACATGGGGTGTGTATGTGATGTTTATGTAAAAGCACGTTTAACAAAAAAATTGAGATAAAATTCTTTTTATGTATTTAATTTATAAAGTATAAATCATATTAAAAAAAGTAACTTTCACATTTAATTTAAATAGGTATACAATATTTTTTATTTTTCCGCCTGAAGACATAAATTTCTTTAGTTTTATCATTTTTTTAGGCATAAATAAATAAAAGATCTCGACCCTCAAATTATAATTTTAATTTCATTAGGTGGGTTAAATTAATTATGTCGGTAAAATGGCATTTTAACTAACGCCACATTACTTTCTTCATTTACTATAATATAAAACAACCTTACAAATTTTTTATCCATTAGAGTAGATTATGATTTTTCAAATCACCAATACCAACTATTACTATTGTCCTTGGTTTTGTGGCATCTTCAATGCTATATGAACCATGTTGCATTTTTTTTCATGTCTCGTAGATTTCCATGTCAATAATTAAATTTTAGGTAAAATTATACTAGTTCTGATCCTTGATATAAGTATTAATATATATTTTTGGAGATCAAGAAAACTAAATAAACTACTTTATATTTATATATATATATTTCAAAATACTCATGTATATCATTAGATTATGTATCAATTTCTAAACAAATTCAATTATTTGAAAAAATGATAAATATACCCGTTTATTTAATTTTTTTAATCTCCCAATAAATAAATTTATTTTTATATTAAAGACCGAAAGTTAATACAACAAGAATGCAAATAATTATTATGCTTAATTTAAAAAATGAAGGCAATCAGAAAGCCTTATAATGAAAATCGTGAATAAAAACATATCTCCATCTATCTTTCTTTAAACCCCAGAATCTGGATTTTTTTTGTCTTTTCACTAATTTTACTCTTAGTTGAATTAACTTTCTGTGTATCAAATTCACAAGGAAGTGGTGCAACGGGGGAAAAAAACAAATGGATGCGGCCTGTCCCCCCCTGTTCAGATTGGGAAGAAGTTTGTTCAGACTGCACAATTTATACGTAATTAGCACTCTGCTGCAGTAACATTATGTTCTATACATGTAAAATTTACTTATTTTTATAACGATGATATGTTAATTTGAATTAAAAAAGTTATTTTTTTAATATAATTTACGATTTACGAAATGAGTATATGAGATAAATTTTAAAAAAGGTTGACTTTTGAAAGTGTAATTATTACAGATGAAATTATTTACATTTCCACATGGGGAATACTTACATACTCCTGAAGTGCCACATCATCCATACTCTATTCAATAAAAATGTTTCAAGTGTCCTCTATTGTGATCTCATATCCCATAAATCTCTCCTAATTATTTCCCTTTTTTCCACAATAAATCTATGTGATAATAGGATATGGAAAAAGGAAAGTAATTAGGAGAGATTTATGGGATATGAGATCACAATAGATGACACTTGGAACATTTTCATTGGATAGAGTATGGATGATGTGACACTCCCGGAGTATGTAAGTATTTCTCTTTTCACATTTATCCGTTTATTCCCACGGATTTTTTCCCCTTCTGCAGTTTATGGGTACGGCTTCTCTTGTCAACGCCACGGCCACGGCTTAACCCGAAACGCCGAAATCTATTTATATCGTATCGTTTTTTGTACACTTGTCGAATAAATAAGCAATATCCGACGTCAATTCCTATTACCAGCTGTTATGCAGATTAGCAATCACTGTTGGATTCAGCGGCAACACGCTTCTTCTCTGGCTGTATCCACCTACCTCACTCTTCTTCGTTTCGCTCTTCTTGGTCTTCTCTATCACAGTGACCGTCCCTTCTTCTATATTCTCTTCCGAAATGATTCCCTGGAAAGGATTGCTTTATTTCCTTTGTCTGTATCTATCAATTCACTCTGAGGCAACAACCGCCGCGTTCTTCAGGCCCTTCAATGTCACCTACGATCACAGGGCTATCATCATCGACGGCAAGCGTCGCATGCTCATTTCAGCCGGAATTCACTATCCACGCGCCACTCCCGAGGTGCGCTTCAAACTCCCATGCCTCGATTGAGGACGGGGAATATGTACATGGGCGGTCTTATGTAATTCACTGAGAATAGCGTCCATATGAAATTTAAAAGGGCAGCTAGAGCTTGCTTCCGTGCTGTTCAATCACATATAATCTCTTCCCCTGTACTACATAATCTTCTTCTCTTCACTCATTGGAAACTTCCTCTGAACGAAACTAGCAGTTCTTACACTTTAGGTTGCATTGCCACTTCCATCCTATTCCACTCCGCAGTCTCATCTTTGCCCAACTTAACCTTTTCACTCTCACTTCTCCCAAGAAACTGGTGCTCAATAGAAATCATAAACAATTCTTGAAACTTCCAGAGTTGCAGCATCAGTGGCTTGGCTTTCCCCCCAATTTTTGTCCAAACCATACTTTGAATTACTTGGTTCCATGATTCAGTAGTCTCTAATGGAAAATGCCATAGGCACTTAGCCGCTAAAACGATGTTTAGATATATATATATCAAATAATCACCATTGATTTAACTAAGACAACCTCAGTCAATGATCTACTGGACAAAGCTAAAACTTTTATTTGATAGGATACATTAAGGAGTTATGTGATTAAATTTCTGATGACACTTAATGAAGTTAGCCATGCTATATTATATGATGCTAGATGTGGCCCGATCTGATTGCAAAGAGCAAGGAAGGAGGGGCAGATGTAATCCAGACTTATGTTTTCTGGAATGGACATGAGCCAGTTAGAGGGCAGGTGTAACATTATATTTCTCACGGCTAGTTTTGTTTATAGCCTTAATATGATTTCTTTAATTGTATAACTATTATTTATGCTGAATGTTAATTTCTTCTACATTTAAAATTTTGTACCTGTGCAGTATTACTTTGAGGGGAGATATGATCTAGTGAAGTTTGTGAAGCTGGTTGGATCCAGTGGACTTTATCTCCATCTTCGTATAGGCCCTTATGTGTGTGCAGAGTGGAACTTTGGGTCTCGCCTTCTTCTGCGCTACAATCTTACAATCATTTTTATATATAGAAAATCAGAAGTGAATATTCCATCTGGAGAAACGACTAAAAAAGAAGGAAGTTCTTGGCTATCTAAATCCACTTATACATGACAGTTATTCAAATGCACGTTTGAATGAAAGAAGTTCTTATAAAATACTTTTAAGTATGAAATTTAGTTTTCTTAATCTCTCAAACAAAAATCAACTGATTCTTATATTAAGAATTAGAGATAATATTAATTTATATCAAAAACTAGGATTTTTTCATTTAATGAGAGCCTCTCTTGGAAAGAAGAATGAAAATAAGTCAAGGTCCAAGTCCTCAAGAATTAGAGCACGTCTCAATGTTAAAGATATTATTAATAAAAATTAATTATGGTCTTCACTTGATAGCTTATGATATTGAGCTGAAGTGGTAGTTGGTATGATGCCAGATCATTTATGCTTGGGTAGCTTAAATTTCAACCCTTGCTACCCCTTATCTCCTGATGGAAATTAAGTTTCATAGCTAGACGTGGTACTTAAAAAGCCAAAGGACATTTGTGCAAGAAAGTGTTTGAAGGCACTAGTAAAATTATTTACAAAGCTTCACTTGGCAACTCAGAATGTTAAGTTGATGTGGCTCTTAACACTCATTAAATACACCAAATATCTGGAAATGTCAATGCTTGGACTATTTTCCCCTTCCATGATTTGATTGTTCTTTCTTGTAGGGGTTTCCCAGTGTGGTTGCGTGATATCCCGGGTGTTGTATTTCGAACAAACAATGTACCTTTCAAGGTAGAATGTTGTGTCGAATTTTGTCATTTTTTTCATAATAATAGTTCTGGATGTGTGGCTATATAAAAATGGATAGGATTCGTAATGATGAAATTTGTGTGGTAGCCATTGAGGGGAAAATGGCGGAGAAAAGTTTGAGATGGTTTGGACATGTGCAGAGAAGGCCATTAGAGATACCAACAAGAAGGGCAGAACAAATAGTGTGGAGTCCTCTAAGAAGGGATAGAGGAAGACCGGAGCGCACTTTCATAGAGGTTATAGAGAGAGATCTTTTGATTAATAATCTATTCAGGGATATGGTTTACAATAGAACACAATGGCATCTTTTGATGCATGTAGCTGACCCCACTTAGTAGAACCAGACTTTGTTGTTGTTGTTTCATAATAATAGTTCTGCTGAAGTTTCCTCCTCCGTCTCTCTCTTCATTTCTAGTTTATCGTTTGTATTGTCTCTATTCTAGCCTTTTAGGAGGTTATCTTATCCTTAGCTGTATCATTCTTTCTTTCTAAGAGTTCATTTCCATGAAAAAATTCTTTATTTTTGAACCAACTCAGCTAAGTAATTTATTATTTTTTCTGTACGGAATCATTATGTCCTATATTCAAAATTTGATCAACTCATTTTTCCTCCTAGGAGGAGATGGAGCGATTTGTTTCCAGGGTAGTGAATCTGATGAGAGAGGAAAAGCTGTTTTCATGGCAGGGGGGTCCGATTATTATGTTGCAGGTATGATGGTTATGTAGTTTGAATATACGTGAAGTTGTGGATTTTATTTTCTTAACTTGGATGAGATTCGTGAACCTGTTGAGTTACTGGAATTGGCAGTAAAATTTCAAGTTGTCTTTAAATCTTGTATTTCCTTGTTGCATTTTTCCTTTTCACTTAATACATCTTCAGGTGAAACTGGATCATTTTACTAAACGAAATCTCCATGAGTGATAGCCACTATTATTTTGTTGGTTAATTTGGGATCAGCCTGAACTGAGCACATATGTTAGTGCAATATTACATGCATGGCATATATCATGATTCATAGCCTTTGGGACAAGTTCCATTCCTCTTGCTTCATCTACTAAAATATCAATCATTTTCTCCCGTTTTATAATGTTAATCCTCATGAATTGCTGTACCTTTTATTTTAACCAAAAATACATTTCAGAAATTCCTTGGTTGTCTAGCCTATGCGTTGACCTAACTACTCTGTTGCAGATGATTGGTTCTGTTACCTTGGAATTACCAAATGCAATTGTAAATTGGATATAATTCCCTTTGAAGTTCCTAGTGCGTAATAATGCATTTATTGACTGAATTTGATCAGATTGAGAATGAATATGGGAACATTGAAAGCTCCTTTGGTAAGGGAGGAAAAGATTATGTTAAATGGGCAGCTAGTATGGCTTTAAGTCTTGGTGCTGGTGTTCCATGGGTCATGTGCAGGCAACCTGATGCTCCACATAATATTGTAATGTTCTACAACTTTCTTCAATTGAAAAATGAACTGGAATTGGCATCTGAATACTATTACCTAGTTGAACTAGTATATGTTCAGGTTCCTCTTATTATTTGCATCATCATCCACATATTGTATATTTCCTCCACAGATCGATTCATGCAATGCATATTACTGTGACGGTTTCAAACCAAACTCCAGGGACAAACCAATATTATGGACAGAGGACTGGGATGGCTGGTATGAACTATGAAGACATCCTTCACATATTTTCCTTTAACATAATTGATGCTGACGTGTTAATGAGTTAAGGAAAATATTACGCAGTTAGTAGAATGTTATGGGAATAGGAAAGTAGTTACTTGTGGTGCAACAAAAGCTAAAGGGTACAACCATCATTAAGTAGTCATAGTATCGATATTAATGCTGCCTAACAGGTTAATATTGTGTACATTGTTCTTAAGCTAGCCCTCCAGTCATTATACTTGTGCTCCTTATCCCTCTCTTTACTTTTCATCCTTTCCCAATTTTTCCTAGGCACAATATGTTTTCTTTGATACTCTTCGGCTAAAGTAGGGGGCAGGGGAGTTAAGTTCTTATCATATGTGGGCACATATGTAAATGTTTCAAAGAAAAATGAATCAAAAATGGGAAAATGCATTTACGTCTTAGTATTTGATTATGAAGTGATGGAAGTTATGATTACACCAAATTGCAGGTACGCAGAGTGGGGTGGGAGGTTGCCTCATAGACCTGTTGAAGATCTTGCATTTGCTGTTGCTCGATTTTTTGAACGTGGTGGAAGCTTTCAAAATTACTATATGGTATGATAGTTGCAGGATTTCCTGATTTGGATGAGTATAAAAGAACTTTTGATGTCTTTATATTTGCTAAGATGATGGCTCTACTTTGGAGGTTTTTATCCCATGCAGTTTTTTAAGTTTAGTAACTAAGCCTCGAAGTTTTAACATTTGGATAACAATCCCTCCCTTCTAAAATGCTACACATTCATCAGCACTAAGATGCAATTTCCTAATGTATATGATCTTCATGAAGAATAGAAGAGAAATCATATCAGCTCATTGGACATTTCCCTTCTTTCAATATCATTGTTTATTTTAAAGATAATAAATATGATGTAATGCTATCTGGTTTGGCATATTTAAATATTTAATATAAATTTTGGTTTTGATGATATATGATATGTAATTTCGTACAATCCATCTCTTTGACAATCCTGCCTTGTGTTGCAGTACTTTGGTGGAACAAACTTTGGCCGAACTTCAGGGGGGCCCTTCCAAATTACAAGTTATGATTATGATGCTCCAATTGATGAGTATGGTATGTAGAGGGACAAAAGAAATATTTTTTCCCCTTCTGTTGTTAGCTGTCCTTGGGGTTTATATCGCTGCTTTCATGACTGATGATACTTGAAGAAGCTTCTTTGTCTAGGTCTGCTGAGTGAGCCAAAGTGGGGACATTTGAAAGATTTACATGCTGCTATAAAGCTTTGTGAGCCTGCTCTAGTGGCCTCTGATTCGCCAAGCTATATAAAATTGGGCCCAAAGCAAGAGGTTCGAGCCAACCCCAAATTACTAGACCAATTTGGTTTATCACATGCAGGTTTTGAGTGGGAGAAACTGTCTTTTTTTACCTTTGGTGTTCATTTCTAGCATGGAATGAATTTAACATCTGTCATGAAGTGAAGCAGAAAATTGCAGAAAATAGATATAGGATTATTTGGGGGAATGAAAAAGGTTATTGGTCAGTCAGTCTTTATGAATGATTCTTTGTACCCGTATTAGTGATTTTGACATCTTCCTATTATATCAATTTCTCAAGGAAATTTCCTGAATTTCACTAGTATGCAAAATTATATAGGTGACTTATTTGTTTAAATCTGAATTCTTTCCCTGAATTTTTTTCTCTTCTTTTTTTTAATAATATCCATGAATTTGTTTTGTTTCTTAATTCCAGGCACATGTCTACCACACAGATGTGCACCCAGGTGGACTGAACTTATCTCTGTCTGAATTTCACGGCAGATGCTCTGCATTTCTTGCCAATATTGACGAACGAAATACAGCTACTGTAACATTCCGTGGTAAAAAATATACCATACCACCATGGTCAGTGAGTATATTGCCGGACTGCAGGAATACAGTTTTAAATACTGCCAAGGTAGGTTTAATGACTTGGCTTTACAAGAAGGCCCTTCCTTAAACTAATATTTTTTTCAAAGAAATTGTTTCTCTGTTAGTCTTTTTTCCCGAATTTGTTGGAGGATGCTGTGTTCTCACAAGTACTCTTTGGCTGGGTACATATTTTTGAAAATTCATGTTACTGGCTCACTGGAAATGTTCATAATTATTGTGTTCTTGTTATCAGTCTTCGTTCTTGCTAAATTTTGAGCAGGTCAGGGCACAAACTTCAGTCAAACTGGTAGAGTCTGATTTGCCTTCAGCTTCCAATCTTTTTCCAGCCCTGCAATTGAAGAGCCACAATGGCGTGTCATACATCTCAGACACGTGGATGACTATAAAGGAGCCAATCGGTGTTTGGAGTAAAAACAATTTCACTGTACAAGGTATATTGGAGCATTTGAATGTCACAAAGGACCAATCTGACTATCTATGGTATGCAACCAGGTAACTATGAACTCCTGAAGATTTTGCAGTGGGATTTAGGTTCATGAAAGATATTATGGGACCTGCTCCAATTTGAGTTTAATTCTTATTATGTTTCATGAGTGGCATGTATGCTTGATGCCTGTTTGAGTCCTTTTCATACCATCGTCCATCAATATAGAAATAATCTTCCTTCTACCGCTCTTGCATCTTATTACATAAATTTCTCTTTCAAGTCTACACTGAAGTCAGTTATTCCTTCACATAGTGGTATTGGATCCTTTTTTTCTGTAATTGTGAAGTGTGATCCTTGCTGAGACCATTCATTGCCTAATTAAATTAAATCTTAGCATATGATAAAGTAGGTCAGTGCTTTGCCCACGCTTCAAATCCAACAGGTTTTCTTGTGAGGGCTGTCTCAATGATCCTGAACAGTGCCTAAGAGCTTGATTTTTCAGGATAATTGGTTCCTTGTAGGGCTCTCAAGGAAGAAACCTATTTCTTAAAAGGCCTAGAACCTCAACCATCTTAACCCATGGGTATAAGAGTACGATATATTATTTTCAATAGGATAGTAGATTAAATCCTTTTATTGTGAAATTGCAAAGAATAATATTCAAGAGAGAAAGGACATCCTGATATTTTTCATAGCTCCTTTTCATGCTTAGTTGGATTGGTCAATTATATATTATGATTTTGATTCCATTTGAAGTCTATTGACATCCGTATCAAATGCAGAATTTTCATTTCAGATGGTGACATCTTTTTTTGGGAGAAAAATAACATCCGTCCAAAACTTGTTATAGACAGCATCCGTGATATTTTGCTCATCTTTGTGAATGGCCAGCTCATAGGTATTTGATCTTACATTTCAGATGGTGACATCTTTTTTTGGGAGAAGAATGACATTCTTCCAGAACAATTTTTTTCCCCCAAAGGAGAATGACATTTCATCCTTAATATAAGCACCAAGCATTAAAAGAAAACACAAAAATGGAAACTGAGAAAATTATTAATGTAAAAGAACTTCAATTCTTCTGCACGTATACTAAGGAATTTCTTTGAAACATGCCATCTGCTGAACACCAAAAAGAAGTGAAGGAATCAATCCTACTCCATAGCAACTCTAAGAAATAAAGATTTTTCTTTTAGCATTGTTTTCATGGCTAAGAGGTTTTATCTCTATTCTCTCTCTCTCTCTCTCTCTCTCTCTCTCTCTCTTAAATCTTATCAAATTCATGGTGTCTTTTCCAAGTGAAGGCAATGCAATTGGTCGCTCAGTCAAAGTGGCCCAGACTGTTCAGTTTTCCCCAGGACATAATGATTTAATATTAATAACTGAAACAGTGGGCTTGCAGGTAAAGTTTATAGTTTCTTTAAATTGATGATGTTTTTTACCTGTATGTTAATGCATGCAAGGTTGGAAATTGAAATGTTAAATACACAAGTACATTGATTCTACATATAATGCTACTCTGTTCCAAATAATGCTACAGAATTATGGTGCCTACCTTGAGAAAGATGGGGCGGGCATTAAAGGAAAAATCAAGCTCACTGGATTTAAAAATGGAGACATTGATCTTTCAAAGTCATTGTGGACCTACCAGGTATGTATTTAATATTTAAGTTCAGTATTCTCCATGTTGGTGAAAAAAGTATTCTTTATAGCTGGTAAAAAATTGAAAAGGCCCGAGTTTGGAAGTAAAGAAATTGAAACAGTATATCACTAATTCCGGAGAAGGTCACCAATGTGTCCAGTGTTAACAAGCCAAGCCCTTAGATGGGAAGGTGTACGTGACAAGAAGAAAGAATAAGAACTAGGATTAAAGTTATTGATGCCATCACATTCTCTACCATTGGGAATTTTTTTTAATACCTATTTCTGAGTATAAAAAATTCGTGCATACTAACTTTAGTTCATTTATTTTGGTGCTAGGTTGGGCTTCAGGGTGAGCTTTTGAAATTTTACCTCGAAGACAATGAAAAGGAAGAATGGGCTGAATTGACTCACGATGCCATTCCATCTACATTTGCGTGGTACAAGGTACAGGAGCTTTTGAAAAGTTAAATCTGTGGTAACTGTCACGAATTAGGATTTCTTGTATTAATGATGGACAGAATTTTAGTCGTGTATTTGTTGGCAATTCTTATTCTCATTCTAATAACCATGATATCATTTGGATTTACACCCTTCTAATGAATCATTTTGGGATTTGACATTAACATTTTTGGGTCTTGCGACACCTTATGTCATTGTAGGATTAGTGTTTTAATCCTTGTCATGAATTCATGTTGGTTTACTGATTGATGTAGTTCTGATTGTCTGTTTGTGACCCTTGATTCCTGTCCTCATTCTAAGATTAACCCTGATCCCCCCCCCCTCTCTTTTTCTGGGGATTGTCTATATGATTGTTTACTTATGTTCTTTCCCCCCTTTCTGGGAGTTAGCACACACCGTACGTAGAGTAAATCCTGTGATCCATGATCTCTGATCACAGAGGGCTTCTTGTGCCAAAGGCTATTATGTTATAATAACTCGCCTAAGCCTTTCTCTTATACCAAGCAGACATATTTTGATGCCCCTGCCGGAACAGACCCAGTTGCTCTCGATTTGGCGAGCATGGGAAAAGGTCAGGCTTGGGTGAACGGTCACCACATAGGAAGATACTGGACTCTGGTTGCCCCAAAGGATGGATGTAACGCATGTGATTATCGTGGGCCATATAATTCAGACAAGTGTACAACTAATTGTGGAAAGCCTACTCAAACCTGGTATAGCTAAAACTGCTGGCTTGTGGTTACAATTATTTCAACGCCGTAATCATGATAAGCCCCTCAAAGTTGTATCTTTGCCCTCACATTCATTTTCGTACTAGAAGTAGAAATAAACTTCAAGCTTCCCTTGACTCTTTAAGTTATTGATCAATCTCCAGGTATCACGTGCCACGTTCATGGCTGCAAGCATCAAACAACTTGCTTGTCATTTTTGAAGAAGTTGGAGGGAATCCATTTGATATTTCAGTTAAGCTACGTTCAGCCAGAACAATATGTGCAAAAGTTTCAGAGTCTCATTATCCTTCTTTGTCAAAGTTCGGAGATTCAGATTATTTAGGTCAAGAGCTTGTCAAAAACAATATGACCCCTGAAATGAACTTGTATTGTCAAGGTGGAGACGTAATCTCATCCGTTACATTTGCTAGCTATGGAACTCCTCAAGGAAGCTGTCAAAATTTTGCTAGAGGAAGCTGCCATGCACCTCATTCTTTTTCCGTGGTTTCCCAGGTATACTCTGCGCAACTAGTGGATTTTCCCCTTCTTGATGAGTACTTGTGATAAAATTGTCACTGACAAGGAATCCTTCAACAACAATGAAAAGGAAACGAAAGTTCCCTATGCATTTAGTGCTGTAGAGTTAAATTAGATTCTTCATATCTGACCACATAAAGAATTTTTCAGTGATTTTCCGTGTAAATAATAATATCGATAATATTAACAAAAAAGTAGTGTTCCCTAATGATGGTATTTGTACGTTTTATAGGTATGCCAAGGGAAGAGGAGCTGTTCCCTTGAAATCTCAGACACTCTATTCGGAGGTGACCCATGCCAGGGTGTTGTTAAAACATTGGCCGTGGAAGCCACATGCTCATCACCATCAACAAGAGATGGCTCCTCCCAACTTTGAGGCTGCCAGCAGATCAGAACGAGGACCTTCTACTCATCAGTTCATCATTTCTCAGATGCTGTCTGCTCATCAACGGCCCTCATTTGGACGAAGTCCCTGTCTCATCTTTGACTTGTGTCCGCGTGCTTGCCTTTAAATTATGTAAATAAAAAAATAATAATAATAAAGATGTCTGCTCTGTCCGCTGTTTAATTTGTGAAAACTTGTGTTGATTATATATCTACATGTTTGTAATGAAGAGGAAGCTGTGTTTGAGCCAACATGCAAAGGGGCATGATGGTTCCATTCAATCTGTTCCCATCCAAACAGCATCTCAATATCTTATCCAAACAAGCCCAACAGAAAGATTTGTGAATTTCTTGGGCAATGGACCGACAGCCATAATGAGAAACGTTGAAGTCGCTTGAATCTTTTTTTAACAATAAACTGATGTGTGATTAGACAAGTATCTTGATGTGGCACTGGACAATCCAATCTGCAGGTGAATAAGATTTCCCACACACCATGATCAACTGGAATTGTTTAGTGGAGTTCAACAAATCCATATGGCTTGCAAAATCACTCGATCAGAAAAAGCACGTTCATAAGGAGGATTAGGGAACTCCAACTTGCTGGGTTTCACTTCAAACGTCTGATCTTCCCCGTTGCATCAATAACGTTTTTGCGCATCTCTGGGTTTTCAAACTTCAACAACCGCTCAAGCTTAAGGGCAGCATCAGAAAAGTGGTTATCCTCAATACAGGACTCCGTGTTGAGAGCAAAATGGACTTCATTGACGTCCTCATCAAGCTGGAGGCAAAAGAGGTGGCTGAAGACCTACATATGGGCAATAAAATTAAATCAAAGTCACTAAATACGTAATTCAGTTAGCAAATCTGCTGTTGATGCACGATAGGAACTTAATTTGTACCAAAGTTCAGGCTCAGGGAACAATAAATGTTCACCCAAGTATCAAAGATGTTCTTTTCCTCATTGTATTCATACAATTATGCTTACATGATAAAACTGGAAAAAGAAAAACAGAACAGACATGTTGCTACAAATGAACAGGAAAGTGGCAAATTTTTTAGCTTTCAATCAACCACAAGATTCAGAGGGAGAAAAACAAGAACGAAGTCCAAAATGTATAATAATGCATTGTTCATTATCACCTCTTTCATTCTCACGAGAGCACGGTCTTTGATTGATTGGGATCGTGACACCAGATTGACAACAAATAGACCTTGCTCTGAAAGTTTAGCCTTTGCAGTCTTGAGAAAAGACTCGTCCAAAAATTCTGGAGCAGGGCACGTCATTCCAGAGCTGTACAGAAGATTAAGCAAATATGTAACATTTTATAAATCATAAAAAAAAATTTTAAATTCTCTAACGCCTTGATACCTGCTTCCTTAGTTATTATATAACAGATTAAAATATTAATACACAGATGTTTTAATTCATATTCACCTTGGATCTGAAGAATCAACATCGATGACAAAAATATCAACTTTAGAACCCCATTCGCCTTCTAAATGAGATGTAATGTCACGCCCATTAGAATCAGAAGGAGCAACCTCTATGTCACTGACAAATTGGATTCCATCAGCAACATGCACCTGGATTCCAAAAGGTGAAAAAATTTAGCACACAATGCTATAACTTGCCTCAAACAAGATTGATCCACCAAATCCATGTGTTACCATTAGAATGGAATATTCATACTATGGAGAGGATTTTTGCAGCAAATCCATTATCACATTAACAATAAGCCAGTAGGTGTGCCCAGCCAGGAAGGGGTTTGGGTAGTTTGCAGGAATGGCTTAGCTTGTCTTTGCATCTTCTTTCGTTTTATTTTCACACTGATCTTTCGGACTTTTATTTCAGATGGTTGATTCAAGCTTTCTTTTGGTGCTTTATCTTACCATTTCAACTTCTATTCTTTTCCTTCCTAAAGACCCAGCAATTGCATGCTAAGGGAGTCCTCGGAAGAAAAATGTTTTCAAGTGACCAAGATGTTTCATTAAAACTGCCTGCGCCAGGTGGGGGGGGGGGACCTTAAATTACCTTTAAGCGTTCATCTTCAGCGAGATTGAAGTACCCCCTAGCAATATCAACAATGACAGGATCTAACTCCACTGCCTGTACACATAAATTCTCATATGAAATCGTGTAACATAGTTCTGATTTCTGAAGAATAAAAAATCCTTCAATCTAGGCAGGGCAGGGTCTGAGTCCTCAATTTTGACCACCCTTGTGGCTGTACAGAATTACCTCAATACGCATGAAGGGGATGCATCTATGAAGAAACATGGGAAGTAAACCAGCTCCAAGACCCACTATTACTGCTTTAACCTGAAAAATGTAAATTGTATGTATAAGTAATTATGGATAGAAAAATAACTATAATATGAAGAATATTAGAAATTATTTAATTTTGCATTAACTTTCGAATTCCATGACAGAAAGTGTTTGAATGGGTGGCAAGGAGAGGAATGAAATGGCCAAAGTGCGCTTGTGCCATTGTTTGGAAGCTTCTTATTAACAATGGGGTGGAATGGCGAATGATGATTTCTTTAAAAACCATACATTTCTATGCAAATCATACACTTTATGTTTCAACTAGAGAATTTGATTGCAAAGATAAGCTTTTTCCTCAAAAAAAATTACTAGGAGATAATCAAGTTCAACTTTTCCAACAGATTATTAAATATGCAAGCATGAGTTTTTTATGATAAATATAGTAAATGTTTTGAGGAAAGGCATCATTAAAAAACCTTATGAGCCAAAAATAGAAAACGTAAAGCATCTTTGAACTATCTCTACATAACATGAAACCCGATAGTAGCTTCCTAAAAAAATTCTAAAAACTAAGCTTTATTTCTTTCTATCATTTTTTAAATAAAATTAAAATGAAAGTTACAGATACTTACCGTTTTCCCACTTGATGTCATACTTTCCATATAGGAAGATATTAGCATTAATCCAGAAATAATTCCTGTGTGATAAGAACTAGCTAGGTATCCATGATAAACTGCTGACTGGATGGTTGTTTCTACAACATCAGGGGAAAAAATCTGAGCAGCTAGATAGACAACAAGAAAGTATAAAGCAGAACTCCCACCCCCAACACAGGAGTGCGCGCGCACAAAAACAAGATGAAGCTCCAAACTCTGAAGAATTTCAGCCATCAAATATACAATAATATACACCACAAATATCTAACAATGGACCCTTTTATATAGCTCTTTAATGAAATGCTGACAGAAGAAAATAATACATAAAAGGTTTTAGGATCACTCTGTGTCTCTTTAAATAACACAAAAATGAGTAATTACCACCAACTTTTCTCTGAGATCCCTTTTTCTGAGATTTGGAAGCTAAGTTGGTTTTCTTCTGTGTCTCACCAATCAGTTTACTACGTGAATGTTCCTCTTTTAGAATAGCTTCAGACTGCACAAGATTTGCAGCTCTCTCAAATACAAGGCGTCGAAACACCAGATCACTAGAAGGCAAAACACAACTGACGTCATTATCTACATTTTCATAAACTACATCTTCAACAATAATGGGTCCAGTTAATGATGATGTGGCCTGCAAAACCCAGAAAACTTTTTTATGATTACAAGAATATGAAGATCTAAAACAAAGTAGCAAAATTGAGCATACATGTAATAAATTTAGGTGATAACTAGCAAAGCCCCCATGATAATGGGGGAGAAAAGTTTAAAACAGAAAGATTATTAAATGAATAGTCACAAACCTGGTGAACAATATTTCGATTCTTGATCCCATCTCTTGCCATCAAGAAGCTGTATGCGTACATTTAAGAACTTATGAGACAGCTGCAATTTCAGAAATGTAAAAGGATAGAAAAGCATAAAATATATTGTTGTATATGAGCTAGTTACTTATACATACAATTTATATTTTTCTTTATAGGCTTCAGATAAAAGGATTTATACTGCTGATCAAAGAAACAGGCACAAACTGCCCTCAATAAGGTTTTCCTATTTTCTTTTCTTTCACATAGGGAAGAGGAAGCCTATACACCCACTCTGTTGGCATCAATATTCAATATAAAATAAATACTGATTCAATGAAAAAATGTTCAAAATTAAAACCATGAATAGAAAATCAAATGAAAGCAATTAGCATAAAAAGACAGACGGTATCTGAGCACCACTCTGATTTTCAGCAGGTTCCAGCTGTTTAACCAGGGGAGATAAATCCTTCTGAAAAGAGACATTAAGCTCTTTTTAGTAAAAACTACTGCACAGAACGTGTTAGAATGGCTTGTGCGTGATTAAGTACAAATTAAGAGGGAGATTTTACCTGGATCTCATCCATGCTTGCATTAGTATGGCTGGGGTCTAAGAAAACCTAATGTAGATGGATTAGGTTAGAAGCTTCAATTAGTAAAAAAGGTGATGCAAGTAATCAAAGTACCAATTTTTACCATTATAAGACGAGCTGCTTTTGAGCTCCTAACCACCATCCACTGTCCTTCTTCAGAAAAAAACAGCCACTCACGAGCACGAGTCTGAAATCCAACATGTACTAAAGAGTCAAGAATTGCAAATAGGACTGCAAGAGTAGCACTAAGATAAGCTTCTCAATAACATTTGAACTATGTCATTTTAAAAAAATTTCAATTTCATTTAAACCATACACAAGAGCATCAGAGTCCATTCTAGTTGATATCAATTTGTAATTTACATTTTTATTGCCTTTTTTAACAGGCACGCTCCATTTAATGTTTTGGCAGTGTTGCCATGCACAAAATTGAAAGGAAAATTTTCCGATTTACATTGCAATTTATAAGGAGATAAGCCAACAAAAATCTTTTCTTGATACGAAGTCAAATGGAATGCATTAACAAACACCAAAGGCAGTCTACACTGAGACATACATTAGGCACAATGAAAACCCCACAGTGATATGTAAATGGGTCAGACGTTTCCTCAGCATCAAGAAGTACAGCTCTGTAGGAGAAACGCGAGCTCCCTTGTCCACCCAAAGTTAGCTGTAAGCGTCGACCTTGGGAAAGCTTTGTCAGTTCCCCTCTTGCTCCAAGTTGCAGTTCTTCAAGAGAGTATAATATGTCAGAGCTACTAGAGTATTGTTTACGGATTTGATTCTCATTTTCAAGAGCTTCACGAAGTCCACAAGCCTTGCAAAATGAGAAATCAAAGCATACACAGAAGAGTCAAAAAATAACACTGATTAGCAGCAAGCAGCCAAAGCCAACAATCTTCAATCTTTGTTTAAAAAAAGTACTCATCCTTCAAAGATCAGGCAAGCTCTTATGCTCTACCTGCTTTGAATAGCATTGAAGAGAAGAATTATTGAGTAATGATGTAATCTGGTGCACCAAAGTAGATATCTCCTTCTCCACTACAACTAAAAATGTTTGAAGGTTGGGTTTGGTAGAAGATTCCAAAGGTATGGCATCAACAGTCATTTTCCACCCAATTCGGAACTTTGAGAAAAGAATATCTGAAAAGAGTAGATGAGTTCTATTATCCTCTAGCCATGCAAAACCAAGCAGGCATGATGAAAAAAACAAATAAATAGAATGATTCTGCAGTTCCAAAAGGTCTTTTGAGAAATAATAGACATGCCCAAGTCCAATACGAGCGATTTAAGAAGAGAGCATATAATTCCTTCGGTAGCAACAATTTCCTATTTAGCCGTGAGAGTTACACGAGATGGGGAAGTTGTTGCGCTAGAATGTTGATAAGAGGTATGCATTTGGTTTTCACATTAATGCTATTTCTTACAGTAATTTAACACCATTAAGAAAATAAATAAAATTGTGATTTGCTTGAAGGTGTGTTCTCCATATTAAACCTCTCCATTGTATTCATTACCACTAACTAAAGGAATACCAACACCACCAAACTCTGCAATGAAATTAGACTATCTCTGATCAATTTCCATCAGTAATAATGCGTAAGGTGTTCATTAAGTGTCATATATTGTTTCTGTCTTCTAGAAGAAATGCATTATGTTATATTATTATGATTGTCACTTTATCAAAAAAGAAAAAACAAGTGCATAGGTCACAAAAAAAAAAAAATAAGGGAGTTGGCATGTTAAATTGGCGGTAGTCTCTGGCCTACTTTTATCCAAACTTCTAAGTTCTAACATATGATTAATCACCCTTCACAAACCCCTAGTGCCTTCAATTGAAATTCTAAGATGTTAATGACATGCGACTAATAAATAACTATGGGGCAAAAACAACATTCAGGAACCTTACCTAGCACATGAGATTCGGCCAAAGTAAGGCACACATATTTGCCACCAGATTTCAAAACTCTCTTTACCTATAAATAAAAGTCCACTTGTGTTAACAAACATGGAATGCACAAAAGCCTCAGCCAATCAGACTCTTTTGATCTTAAGTTATATAGAAATAAAGAAAATCCTAGAAAACCTCCGATAGATACTGTTTTCCCAACTCAGGACCAAGTTCTGGCTCCATCAAAGCGTCCAGTCCACCTTTATCAATGACCGCATCAAAAGTGCCCTCTGCAAACTGCACAAAAGTATCCAGGAGGGGAGGAAACAGTTACATTGTGGGGAAAAATGAAGAAAGAATCCAAGAAAAAATGCTAATGAAAGAAAGCAGTCAGTGCGAACATCTTTCGAACCTACTTGTTTTACCCCTAATAAATAAGTTATTACTCATTTAATATGGCAAGGAGACAACAGGGATGCCCATAGGTTACATAAATAACAATTGCATAGGAAATCAGAAAAGGAAGAGAGAGAAAGAAATCAGCTGCCACCAGAGTCTTTAACTATAATATTAAAATAATTCAAAAATAATTAAAGAAATATCAAATATGTGGTATTCTATAATGAAAAAAAAAGGAAGAAGAAGTTTAAATCTCTCAAATAACAGTCTTCCAAATAGAAGTTTAAATCTCTCAAATAACAGTCTTCCATATCATACGCCAGGTAGAAGTAGCATCTGTCCTGATGCTGTCGCCATGATTTTTTGTAAGAGCTCTGTATGATGCACCAAATCCAGATATCAAGGAACCTTGAGCTCAACTTATATTTTGTTGGGGAAAGATCGGGAGTGAAAGCTCCATTGTATTCGAGTCTTCCTCATCATGCTTGCCTCCTGTTTCTTTCAATTATAGAAGGACGAAGACTTCAACATTGGTTTCCAGAACATAACTAAAATATTCCTTTGTTTTGCGGTCTATCAGAGAATAAAGATCACAATAAAGATCACAATGCAAAAATCTCCCAGCTATACAGCACATCTAGAGAATATCACCTAATATTGTCACCAACAAGAAGTTTTGTGTTCAGAAGAGAAGATTCTTGACCCTGAGGAGAGTGTTTTGAGCAAAGAAGCTTGATAATGTAACCAAAAGGGTCAGTCTAGTAATATACAACCACGGTTTCTTAGACTACATCCATTTGCAAATATTAACCAGCTTGGCTTGACACGGCTCCATTAACATCATCGAACGCGTTTTGCTAGATCTTAATGTAGAGGGAAAAACCACTTACGAATGTGAATATGTAAACTGTAAATAAACGTCAACTTTTCATCACTTCATATTTTCCAGCTACGTCTTCTAAAGAAGGAATTGCCAAAATAACAGTCAGGAAATATAATTATATAAAACCCATGATAGATATAATAGTACATAGGTATACAGAATTCACAAGTGGGCATAAACAAAGGTACCTGCATGCTGGTCATGTCCATGACCCGCCACCGCATGTTGGGGCGTTGCCGGACGTTGCGGCGCAACATATCTCCAATAACAACCTTGGAGAAATCAATATTGGTAATGCCAGGAAAGCCAGCATCATAGAGATGCTCGGAAAGGCGGGAGTTCCCGCAGCCTGGTACGAGGAGCTGAGGAGTGGAAGCATGGGCGAGAGAAGGGAGGTTAGAGAGATGAGAGAGGAGGGGATGAGCGAGCTGAGGCCATTCGGCGTACCACTCGAAGGAGTCATCGCTGCCTCGTATGGTGAAGAACTTGTCCCAGTTCTCTCTGCTCGTGAAGTCTCCCAAAGTTTGCAGGAGATCTGCCGAGTTCGCCATTTCAGCTGATCTTGGGGCTCTGAGGTTTTAGGAGGGATTAAGCCACGTTTCTCGTCTCCCGTGTCCCTGACCTAAATGAAATGCCCTGTCTCGCATGCTTACCCTTTTTCCATTGAGATGTTGCATGGTTGGCACATACGCTGCATTTGGCGTGGCATCTCAATTCTAAATTCTCAATTATTTGTCCAGAAATAAATTCTCAATAGGTGGCAGCCTCTCTGCAAAGCTCGAAATATTATCACTATAAAAAAGATGAGATGAATTGAAATTGAAACTCAATTTTATAGAATTTAATTTATTATTGAAAATCTTTGAACAAACACAGCCGATGGGTTTTATTTCACCTTCATCAGTGGAATCAGTATCGACTCATTCATGCCTAAACAGTGAAGACCTCGGCAATAAAGTCACATTGTCTTCATTGTGAATCTGAATATTGGGTCTGGCTAGGCAGTTTAGAAGGCCTGGTCCATGGGCCCAAGGCAACTCTTTTCAATGTTATGGGCTAGGAGCCTTGGGATAAGTAGTTTTTTTTTTGGGCCGGGCACGAGGCTACCGAATGCTTTATTCTATACTGTTTGGATGTAATTAAGATGATTTATGTTGTATTCTATTTTTTTTTTATTGAATTTTAATATGTGTTAGCTTACGAATGAATGAATATGTTGGAAAAAACAGTGATTAAAGAGTTTAATTTAAATAAAATAGATGTGGCTTTTGGTTGTGGATTCTGAGGATATTCTGTAGACGAGAACTGAGAGAGAAGAAATGGTTTGGAATCATTGGAGTATGGGATCTGTTAATGAATAACAGAATAACACACAACACAGAAGCATGATGAAGCCCCCAAAAATCAAGTGTGAGAGCGACAGGTGCGTGTCCGCTTACGCCAATTGCGCCTTGTTGGGTTGCTCGGCCACTTGAGAACTTTCAGAAATACTAATAATAATAATAATAATAATAATAATAATGGCACTGCTTCAATTAAATTGAAATAAAAATAAAAGGGGATGGGTGGTTCAACTTTTCTGCCAAATGGCTGGCAGCATTTATTAATGAGAGAGATGACGAGATAAAGTTTGGTTGATGCTGGTTAACATGGACTTTCTTGCCACATACTGTCGCATCACCTCTTGCACATTCATTTTAACCATTTTGTTTTCTTTTATTTACCATTAAATTTTTTTAATATAGAATTATTTTTGGTGAGTTGAATTTCGAGAGCTCATTAAACTCATGGCATATCTTCATATTTAAAGAGACATTTATAAATTGCTCACCGATAAAACCTTTTTATTGGTGATGATATTTGAACTCATGAATCTATTAGTTATAAATCAATTCCTTATCAACTAAATCAACCTTTATTAGTTTATATACGGTTTTATTTTAGATAGTCACATGCTTATTTTTGAGTCAATTATATATATATATATATATATATCGAGTCACCTCATCAAAAATTAGTTGGCATGCATCGCATGTTAACAATCCAACGTTCATGTCACAGATCGTTCACCCAACTGCATTATTATTCACTGCACGCTTAAAATTAATAGAAGCAGTCGGTGTTTTATGCAAACTTCAAGATATTATAAACGGTGCAGCTGTTAATCTTAAAAGGCCAAGTATCAAGGACGTATGAATACTGATCCATAATCTGCCATTTTTATAAATTTTGCATTCCCTATAGCCTCAATCTAATAGGATTATTCCTGAGATCGTGCCCCATAATAACTCTGCATCTCGTCGATGAGTTCGTAATATCGCCTCACCCATGTTTTATCTTTTATGCTATGAGCATACCGTAGAGTTGGTAAACGGGCTAATTCGTTAGTTACGGGCTGATGGTAGATTCAAAACATCCACTTACATATAGATTGGGAAAATCCCAACCCACCATTTTTTTTAAAAAAAAAAAATTATTTATTTAATTTTTTAATATTTTTTACTCATAATATTTTTTCTAACTTACAATTAAAATATCTTTTTATTTGTTTCAATACCTTAAATGATTTTTTTTTCATAAATTTAATTA
>QFDD01000979.1:0-27842 GCA_006871305.1 Vachellia collinsii
TTATATATATATATATATATTTAACCGTCAAGTATTCTCTTAACTTATTCAATAATTTATATATACAATCGTTAAATAATGGTTTGCTCTCATACCTCCTCACCATACTTGAGGGTAATTCTAATCAACCATTAAAATATTAGGCATTATATATTCACGATTTTATAGTGATGTTATTTACAAAAATGAATGTCACTGTACGTTTGTGTGGAGTAGTGAGTCCTTGGTTGGCACAGGGCTAGTATGGATTGGATTTGTACGCAATCATGTTGATTTTATGACATATACATTAATGCATTTTCTCCATTTATATATAAACTCACAAAAGGAGGATTGGATCTATATATGTACCATAATTAAATGCTTAATTCATTTTTTGGCCGAAGCGTTAAATATGTAATTCATGAACCATTCTAAAATATACATGCATGCACTACAAAAAAACAGACTTTCAGCGACGACTTTCAGAGGCGACAAAAAAAGTCGCCGCTGAAGCCCAGACTTTCAGCGGCGACTTTTCTTGTCGCCGCTGAAGATAAGAAATTTTTTTAATTTTAAATTATTTTAAATTTAATTATTTAATTTTTTAAAAAAAATTAAAATGTCGCTGCTGAATGTCAATTTTTTTAAAATTTTAAAATTAATTATTTAATTTTTATTGAAAATAAATTTTTAATCTAAAAATAATATTTTTAAGAAATAAAAATTATTAAATTAATATTTATATAATTTATAAAAATATAAGTTCATTAAAATAATATATTTTAAAATAAACGATACTGGCTAATAAAAGAACATGAATAACAATAACTTTATATACATGTATATTCGGGATTCATTTTCCGTAACTCCCCCATGAGTGTTAACAATAACTTTCTCTTCCCGTATCTCCAACAATGGAGGAAACAATATGGTACAAACACACACACACACCCACCCCTATTTGAGTTCACGTTGGCTGCTTTTATATTTCGACCGTCTATATTTTATTTTATTTTTTTCAGATGGTATTTTTAGATGCCCATCAAAATAATTATTCCTAAAGAATAAAAATAAAAATAAAAATAAAATATAGATTGCCCTGATGAGGTGTGGACGGTCCACATTTGATGCTTTTCGGGTAGCTCATAGAGATCCCACCTATGTGCTCTCTCACTGTCTTAATTGCGATATGTGTACATAAATGACAATATGAATATGGCTATTGTGATTTTTATTAGGTTCAGCATACGTGTACTCCATTTGGAATAGGCAGCATTTGAATGTGGAAGATCCAGAACTTCTCAAAGAGCTAAACCTTACAAGGAGCTTGGATCGTGGCAAGTCTCCTACTATGTCCAAGGTTGTGAGGCCTTTGCTGGGAGATGGCATCCTCATGGCTAACGGAGATCATTGGTACCACCAAAGAAATATTATTGCTCCTCAATATTTCCTATCCATGATTCAGGCTATAGTTTCCACTTACACTTTCATTATATATATTTTGGCAAAAATGCATATTTGATCATCTAACTTTATATATGGAAGATTTGAGTTTTGTTTCTTTATTTTATAAAGTATATTTTCACACCGTTAATATTAAATGATAATTTTTTGGGTCAATCATTGTTATTCTTGTCATCAGTATTTAATTTGTGAAAATTTTATCAACATTTAAAATTTTAGTAATATTTTCGGCTTTTTGTTATTGAAACTTACTATGTTAAAGTTAGAGGACTAAAAACACAATAAAATTAAAAGACCATACTTGCTGGTTGAGGTGATAAGCAGTCTCATCCTGTGAGAAGAAGAACATAATTCCAAATCTCGATAAAGATACTTGTTAGGAGGATATTAACTTTAATGCTCCTAACTCAACAGAGATTAGCCCCATATCCAAAGTGACTTGGAAATAATTTAAGTTACCTAAGAAAAATTAAAAGACCAAAATGAAACCCTGTGTAAAGTCAAAGGATTATAGATGCATTTTTGTCTATTGCTTTCAGACTACATTAGCACTTGACATTGTATGTTAATTGGGGAAAGCAATAACAAGCATACACTGTTCATGCATCCTTCACATATTTTTCGTATGAAATAGTGGCCCATTCCTAATTGTTGTGGACTTAACAGAACATGGTGGATCTCATGGAAGAATGTACAAAGGAAATAATGAAGAAATGGGAGAGGTGCATAGGAGAAAGTGGAGGGAAAATGGTTGAGATTCTGATCAAGAATGATTTGAAGTCACTCACAACTGATGTCATTTGCAAAGCTTGTTTTGGCAGATCATCATATGTTCAGGGGATTGAGATATTTGATAAACTTGCATCCTTGCAATCAGCTTTGGCAAAACCAAGCCTTCCTTTTGAGTTTTCATTCCTCAGGTTTCACTTTTTAACCCTCTTCATATTTGTCTGTAATTCACTGTCATCTCTAAAATTAACTGAGAGAAACTGAAACAAGTTAATCAGGGAAATAATGAATATATTTATTAAACATCTTCTAGGAACTTGTAAGTTAATAAACTTTTAAACTTTATTCATTTAGGACACAATGGAAGTAGTAAAATGAAATACTACTTCTGATCCTTAATAGAAAGCTCAATTGATAAATTTGATTTGATTAAAAAGCTAAATAAATTATTTGATTATAATATATGTTGTATGATCTCTCTGAAATAATTATATAAATCATTAGATTGATGAATATAAATAATTTATTTAGTTTCAATAATCTCTCCAAAGTCGATTGGATATTATATTAAGGATTATATATAATGAATTGAACTATACTAATGGCTGCTTTATTGTTTATCCTTCCTTCAGTCACTTCCATTTCATCAAATCTATCTAATAGTGAGTACTATCTGTATGCACCTGCTTAGATATCTACCTACCAACGGGAACAAAGAAATAAGGAGGATGGAGAAAGAGATAGAGAAGCTAATACTGAAAGTGGTGGAAGATCGTGAGAAGGGAAGCCAGAGGGATCATGCAGATCAAAACCAAAAGGACTTGTTACAGATAACTATTGACAGTAACAAATCTGATGGGAACCATAGAAGTCGATGGGGAATATTGAAGAAGCTAAGGCAGAAACAAGAAGCCAAGAAACACATTGTGGATATGTGCAAGAACATATACTTTGCTGGCCCAGAATCCACAGCTGTGTTAGTTATGTGGACTTTGATTACTTTGGCATCTAACCCACAGTGGCAAGAACGTCTTCGTTCAGAGATTCTTGAGATTTATCCCAACATGTCGCCTCAATGCTTTCGTGACATGGACAAATTTCGAAAGTTGAAACAAGTAAGTGTATATATACACCCTTATCCTATTAGAAAAATTACAATATATGGATACTTGTATATGAAGAGAAGTAAATTTAGATTCAACAAATATAAGAGCTTGTGTCATTTTCTAGTTAGTGTCATTTTCTATTTTTATCCCTATGAATTATCAGTAAGTCTCACTGCATTATAGTTAGCTATTTGCTCACTCTCTCAAACTTACACATTGTCTCTCTTCTTATAAATAAAGGTATTCTTAAAAAATAAAATGCATTTTTTATATATCTATTGCCTTTAATCAATTTCAACCAACTTTTTTATCCTCAGAATTCTATTATTTGTACTTTAAAAGAAAGTCACAAGGAGTAATACAGAGTATGTATGCACACAATGACTCTTTATGTTACTGCAACTCTATACTTTTAGAGGATTCGGATATTTAAAACATTCATCTGGGCCTGGCTTTAGATGATAAGAATAAAGTGGGGAGAAAATAAATAATGTTGTGATTAATTACATTGATAAGGACTAATTCATTTTACAATGCGTTTTTTCTTTTTCTTTTTTTGGGAAGTTGACAATGGTGATTCAAGAGTGCCTGCTTCTATATTCACCTGGAATATTAGTATAAAGGGAGGCATTGGAAGAGATCAAATTAGGTGAATTGGTGGTCCCTAAAGGAACTGTCATTCAGTTCTTCATCCAAGCATTGCAAAGAGACCCAGATATTTGGGGACAAGATGCCTCAGAGTTCAAACCTGAGATTTCTGGGAGGCGTTTCTGAAGCCTGTAAGAATCCAAATGCTTATGTTCCATTTGGAGTTGGAAGCAGAATCTGTTTAGGCCAAAACTTTGCTATGACAGAAGCAAAGATAATGCTCTCTCTTCTTCTCTCTAACTTCTCCTTCTCTATTTCGCCCAATTATCGCTATTTTCCTTCATACAAGATGTTCCTCAAGCCAAAATATGGAGCTCCCATCCTTGTTACCAAGTTATAAGTAAGTATCGATTAAGCATTGTTATTGTTGGGTCATTTAAATAATAATCACATGTGTTACATTTGGTCTCTTTGTATCTACTTATGATTGTGCTTGTGACCTGAACAGATGAAATTATGTGAAAGTTACTCCAATAAGAATATTGCTAATTATGGGATATGTACCTCAGTTTATAATAAATAAGATATATTTTAATAATTTTATCTGTCTGTATGGGCTGAAGCTCCTTAAAAATCAATTTTGCTGAGTCAGATCTAAGACCTTGTAATGAATAGCCTTACTGGTTGGACCATTGATCGAACTTAGCAATGGCACATCTCTAGGCCCAAAAACGATTCTTGAGGTTGAACAGGATTGGACTAAGCTGAGCAAGTTGTTGACCCAGAACTCGAGGCAGTTTTAAGAGAACGTGATGGCTTAAATTCTTTGAAGATATCGTTCCTCAATATAAGAGTTAGATAACTAATATATGTTGACTTCTCTAAACTACCATATCTAAATATGTACATTGAAACTAACTCTTGATAGAAATATCTTCAATATATTTAATCAATAGCAATACTCTAAAAAAAACTATGAATTTAGTGAATAAAGTATATTAAAGTATTATACTTAGAATCAAATCTAACTAGCAATTAACTCTTATATTAAGAATATAACAAAATGTTTACAGTTGATGTGGCTGTCATTTAGCAGTAACACGTATACATAATAGTGAAAACGACTTATTGACCAAAATAGTAATTTCAAGTCCTTGAAAGAGGAAAGCTTCTTGCTTTGGAATATTTTGTTATATAAAAAAAATATTTTTTAATTTTATTATTATGTCAGTGCCTCCAAATACTTTGTTCATCATGGCCCCTATTTGTAAGAACCAAGGTTTCCATGGAAGCTTCGAATTTGGAATCTCTTCTTCGAACCTCTCTCCCTCAAAGATATTAATTCCTCTCCCTTATATTCATTTATAGCTCACATCTATCCCCCACACCTATCTGAAGCCTAGGACAATAAACTTGTCTTGTTCTCAATTCTTGACAACAATCCTTCTTTATAAGAGTGAACTGAAATAACACGGCTTTATCACTATAAATCCTCAATATGGCTTCTGCAATTTGGCCTAACTCATGCTTTCGTTTATAAATGCACTCCAAATCCTCTTTTCCTCAAATATTATTTTCCCTACAAGATACATTACACATGACATCAAATTCATTTCCTTAATTAAGTCAAAAGTGCAAGCCCTTTGACAAACCCAATTCAAACCCTTCTGGTTTTGAATATCTACACATTATGGTAGTCGCCGGTTAAGTCGCTAGGTACGATTATAATTATAATAAGTAATTGAAAAGGTTCTCGTGGCTTGAATTTTTTCCAAACAAAATTTAAAAATGAGGTGAACTTTTTGTTTGTTAAGATGACGTGTACATTTTTGCCCTTTTATTTTAGAGTATCAAAAATATAAGTCGCTTCAATTAATTTACTAGAGGTTGGAACCAAGAAAAATTATATGCATCCTTAAAGTTGTTTCAAAATTATTCTGATCTATATCTTTATTCCTAACAAATGCCACAGGCTTAGAAAATAGACCCGTTCCATCCCCTCATTGAAAACCGGTGAAAACATAATAACAGAGAAAGAGGAAATAATTTAAATCTAATGTATTAATATGTATACAAAGAGAGTATATATATATATATATATAAGAGTGAAAAAGCTACACATTTATGTCTATTTAATACTATTAATTGACTAATCTCTGCTTGATTATCAAATTATATACACAATCCTTAATTATATGATTCTAACACTCCTCTCAGAATAGGAACATGTGTCAACCATGCCTAAAGAATGAAAAAGTTAACAGAATATTACTATTTTCAACACCATAGAGAAGGTTGAAATGCACATACATAAACATAAGAAGGAGAAAATAAGGATGTGAATCAGTTAATATTATGATAAAAAGGGAGTAAACACTCATTGGCTCACTCATTGCTTCACATAACTCCCTTTCACCGACCGGCAGAAAGCTCTAGTGGCTATAACATTGTGGCAAATTTGGAAGGGGAGAAATCAATTTATTTATGGAAATCTTGACCCTGACCCAGTGTTTGTGATTTCCCAGGTAGTACATACGCTAAAAGAATTTTGGGAAGCAAGAGGATGGGAAATCATTTACATCAATAAATGATTTCCCAAGTAGGACAGATGGCTGCTGCCTTTATTATCCGTGATGAAAATGGAGGTTTATTAGATGGTAAGGTCAGATTACATGTTGCTTCATCTGTTCTGATGGGTGAATGCAAAGCCTTGGAAGAAGCAGTTCGCTACGCTGTGGATAATCATCTGGATGATGTAATCCTTGAAGCTAATAATCAAACTCTCATCAGGTGTCTAGTGGATAATCAAGCATCACCGGAATGGCGATGCGATGCTATTTTGGAAAATAGCCTTTATATAAGGAACTTGGGAAGGAATTACACTTTCGAGTATGTTACGAGAGAAGCAAATTTAGCTACGGACTTGATAGTTAGAGCTTCATTATGGGGGTCAAACTCAGAAGACTGGATATATAGACCGCTGCCTTAACTTATGCACATTTTGGCAAATGATATGGTTGGGATAGTTGTTGATCTTATTGATGTTTTGCTGTAGGTCTGTTGGATCCTAGTATTTCTGCTGTTTATTCCTTTATCTATATCTAAACCTTTAATCATTATTCGGGCAAAAAAAAAAGGGAGTAAACAGAGTCAATGAGGAAAATGAAATTCAAACGAAGTCCTATAGGAAGACAACTGAATCCTGCAGAAACATACATATTGAAGGCTCTCAAACAAGAAGCATGAGAACAACCACAATGATTATAAAATGATAGGAATGAGGAACACTAATATTCTTGAATTGAAAAGAATTAAAACTAAAAAGAAACAAAGATAAGAAGATGCAACAAATTTGCTCCCAAAACTCTGAACACCAATTAAGCCTACAATAGAAAACTTTAAACACCTATTGGTTTTAATATTGATTGTACTACTTACTCAGATTAGAGAAATACTTACATACTCCTGGAGTGCCACATCATCCATGCTCTGTCCAATGAGAATGTTCCACGTGTCATCTATTGTAGATTTCATATCCCATAAATTTCTCTTAAGTATTCCTCTTTTTCCATAATAAATATCTATTGTAATAGGTTATGGAAAAATGAAAATAATGAGGAGAAATTTATGGGATATGGGATCATAATAGATGACACTTGGAACATTTTCATTGGACAGAGCATGAATGACATGGCACTCCGGGAGTATGTAAGTATTTCTCCTCAGATTAAGGATTATCCAATCTATAAATGGGTAGCCACTAGTTTGCCAGAATCGATCAATAACCTCTAGCATATTCTTTGTTCAAATCACCAAGAAGTTCATCAAATATGCTCTCTCAAGATCCAGAAACAGATTAGTAATCATGGGAATACTACTTGGTGTCCTTTCGAGTTTGCTAGTCTATTTCAGGAGATCAATAACATATTTTCTGAGTCAAGAACATATTTAGAATAAAACAGTCAATGCCTCACAAATTTTGTAGATGATTTATTCGTAGGACCGAAAAATTCATCTAAATATGACTCATGATATGGACTGGATAGTATTAATAACAAATATGAAACAAATAAAATGCTCCCTCCGTTCCTTATTACAAGGAACAAACAATGAATCACATTGTTTAAAATATTACTTGAAATTAGTTTGAGACAATAAATATGAAAAAAATTTAATTTTTTTGTCAATAATACCCTCATTTATTATAAAGAACGGATTTTCTCATAATTATTTTTCTCATTTTTTTCTCAAAATCACATTTTTACCCTTAGATGAAGCAATGGATAGTTTAGATTTAATATTTTACAGAATTCTTATTACAATAGTTTATAAGTTAAAAAATTTGTTATCTTATATATATTGCAGTTATAAATGATATACATTATATTTTAATAATTTAAATTTATTTATATTTATAATATTCATTTTATAAAATATTAATCCGGACCCTCTATTTCTTTTGATTTAAAAGTAATGATGTGATTATGAGAAAAAAATGAGAAAGATGATTCTGAGAGAAGTAAAACCCTCAATATAGGAGAGACATAGTGTATAGGGGAGAGAGAAAATGAGGAATTTTCTTTTTTTTTTTTGGCCTACGAGAAAAAGTGGGAATTGAATATGAGTAATGTGAGTTATTTAATGGGGATAAAATGAGTAAAAATGATCACAAGAAAAGCTTTAGAATCCTATTATTATCTCTTTTTTTTTTTTTGTTAATCTAGGGCTTAAAGGCCTATGCCCCCTAGGTGAATCCCCCGCTATTCGGCACTTTTCTTAAGTCCATAGTTTTCTCAATTGGATTAGGTAATTTGAGCAAACAACTAATCTTTAGTCAAGAATATATTGGTGTGCACCCTATAACTCTTTGTGCCAAGGCGGGTGCCCCTTCTCCTAACAAGTGTTTTTCCATATTTGAATTCTCGTTTTTTTAGAAGGTGTCAACCGCTTCACCACCATTGCACCCAACACTTGTTAGTAAATCCTATTATTATCTACGGTAAAAAAAAAATCCTATTATTATCTATTATAAAATGGAACATGTCATCAATGCAAAGCGTGTCTCTCATAATAAGCAGCTCGTGGTGAGTGGAAATTAATTAACAATCTCCATAGGAAAACGTGCTTGTCCAAACATGTTTATTTATTTATGATTTATGATGCGGGTCAACAACCGTTTTAGACAAACAAGGCATCCAAGAGAGACCATTGCTTGTTAGCCAAAAAAAACAGAGAGAGAGAGAGAGAGAGAGAGAGAGAGAGAGAGAGAGATCATTGCTTTGGGGCAACAAAATATGGCAATTCAAATCATCATTTTCTTAACCAACTATTCAAATTCAAGATACAATAAAGTCAATTCCCTTTTAGTACAAGAAACCTAATTATCAATGTTATGATGAGATTATTAGAATCCAACTGCAGACTTGGCAAATCAGACTTCAATTTGGTCCAAGCATTAGAAAGATTGAAATAAGTAGATATTGATAAAAATGAATAATAATGAATTAGAAGCAGCATTAATTTTTATATGATATTTCAAGAAAAATAAAATTGAAAATAAAGAGTATCATCAAGTTCATTTAAAACCAACAACAACAATGTCATCATTAAAACCTTATACCATTAGATAAAATTATATATAAGATCGTATGCCGTATTGTACTTTGTTAACAACAACTTTAATACTCACTTTTATCAATTCAATATTAGTGACGAGTACAAGTGTGTTTAAGACAGCTGAAAAGAGAGAAAGTAAAGACTAAGCAATTAACACAACATGTGCGAAAGAGATGGACAAATTGTCAAAGATCAACAATAGCCAGTCAGGCAAGCAATATTAATTAATCAATTTTAGATTCCAGAGGCATCCTTTGTCGTTCAATGATAAAAATATTGTTCCCTGTCCCTATGACTATTGAGATTTCACGAGGTTAAACAAATTGGGCATAACTACTCTCTAGTAATACAACTCACTTGGTGTGCCAATAAACTTTTTTCAATTATTACCTGTAAGTACAATTTCTTAAAAGAAGATTTAAAGTTTAATGTAGTGCTTATAAACATGGATAAAGTTGGAAAAATATTTTATTCTCAGATAAAGTTTATAAGTCAACCACCCCAAATGATTTTGGTAATATATTTAGGGGTTGAAAACCATGATTTTTTAGAAGCTATTTTTTCTACTTTTTCAAAAGTTATTTTTCAAAATATACTCTTTAAAATCACTTTTTCTCCATATGTTATTATCTAAAAGTTAATCCAAACATACTATAGAGGTGAAGAGTGCGAAAGATGAACAAGTAGTTGATCTTATCTAGATAAGAGGGAGTATATTCTTTACGACATTAAATATAGGAGCTTATTAAGGATGTGTTTGGATTGGCAATAACAACTCTTTTACAAATATGATATATAGTTTATGAGTTAAGTATATGAAAGAATTTTTATCTCGACTTGTATGAATTTTTTTTTTTATAACGTTAAGACAAACATAACCTAACTAATTCATCCAAATTAAACAAATATAAATGAGTTAGTTGTTTCTCATTATGGTGTGCACTTTTTGTGATAATTATTTTCTTACATACCCCTCCCATTAATTTAATTTATAATTTTAGATTGAAAATTGTGTATAATAAATATGGGTGGTTTGGGGAAAAATTAATTAATGAGGCCAACTAAAAATTGAGGTTTTACAAATAATACCAAAACAAACTCTACAAATGACTCTTATATTTAGGATAATGATTAAGGAGTATCATACAACTACTCCTGCCGGTCTATTTTACAAGGTTTCTAAAATGTTTGGTCTTTTTTTATACCACGTTATGCTAGTTTCAATGAATAAAAATCACTTGAATTTCACAAAAACAAAAAATAACATTTTAACTATTTTATTGATACATGTTAAATAAGTTCAAAATATCAATAATTTGGATCATGTGGAAGCGGAAGTATATTTGTAAGTTGATGGTACATGCTCCCATGGCAACCCAAAAAAAAAAAAAAAAAGCACTAAGCCAAACCATGGTTTTATCATAAGCTTGTCAAACGCCATAAAATCTGTCAAAAGTGCTTTTACGATGAAAGCAATAGTTTGGGATAGAAAACTAAGGTTTTTTATAAGCCAAATTTTTCAGTTTTTCAGAAACAACTGAGAAACTATTTCATTGCCTCATGATTACATTATATTTACACAAATACCCTCCTTTAAATGCTATTATCTTCCACGCAAGAAAAAACACTTTCTAAAAAGGTTATTTTGGGAAAAATATTAATTACTACCTAGAATTTGTAAATCATTTTATAAAAATTATCATATATAGAAAAATGAATGAGTTTTCAAAGAACAAGTATATTTATTGATGTAACTAGAATGTTTGAGGATATATTTGGCTATGGCTTGGTTGGAACTTGAATTTATGGATGAATTGTTGCGAGTTTTTGGATGGAGGGAAGGGTGGGGAGAAATGTGGGGAAGAGAATACTAGGAAGGAAAAAGTTTACTATTTTTGAGAGTTATCCCTCCTTGCATCCGTTCATCTCTAGTTTTCTTTCTATCCAAACATAGGGTATAGGAGATAAGGAACTTGTCTTCAAAGTTTTACAGTAAATGTGGCTACTATATTTTCTTGGTAAAAAGATGAAATACTCATTAAAATGATAAAGTTAAGGGTACATTACAGTTTCTAAAGAAGATGAAGACAGGGAAAACAAAATCATGTTTGTAAGCATTGAAATTAAAATGATCAACTCTAAACATAATTAAGGAAGTTGGACAGCAAGTTTGCAATGTCCTTGGGAATGATGATGGATGAATCTTGAAATTTCTTCAGGAATAGATTAAGGTTAGCCTTGGATGACCATATTTCTATGGACATTTCCTTTTCCCTGAAGCAAGCAGACCACTTAATCCATAGAGAAGTGCTATTCTTGGACATTTAAGCAAGAAAAGAGAATCATCCTTTATTGATCTTTTGCTGCAGAAAACACATCCATATCTTGATAGTCTTGCCAGCTGAGAATTTATTTACTATAATGGTCCATCCATGCTATCGTGTCACTAGATTCTAAGTTAGCTCATATATGCTTGATAGATGAGGCCGATTTTCATTCTCAATTCAAAATGACAGTTGGAAAAGTTGAAGATTTACCCAAGTATTTCGCATGTTTTCCAGAGAATAAGATATTTAGCATCTGAGAAAATTAAATTTTTAAAAAGTTATTCACATTTGGACTGAAAATAATTGAGGACTTGGAAGTGATTGATGGCTTGACCTAACCACTGGCAGCATTTACTCAAGACAGAATTAACCATTTCTACACTTTTTTTTGGGTGGCTTCAAAGAAGAAAAAGGTATCATCGGCATATAATAAGTGAGTCACTTTCTTAGCTTCAATAGATATTTTAACTCCCTTCTAAGATTTTGTGATTCTAATGATCCAATAAGACAGGACGTGGCATTAGTTGCAAGGATAAAAAGATATGGTAAAAATGGATCTCCCTGCATACACCGCTGCTTGGATGAATTGGCTTGGATAGTCTACCATTGAAACAAAGATGATACTCAACCAATGACATACATTGATCGATTATGTTGATCCTTTTTTGTGGAAAAGTCATTCTCATGAGAATTGCCCAAATGAAATCCAATGACAATCTATCAAAAGATTTTGCGAAGTTAATTTCAGAGCTGCTAACTTCTTACTTTGTCTGGAATCATGAACTTGACTCATTAGATCCGCTGCCAGTATGGTTTCTTTCTGACGAATCGTCTTTTAAGGAAGGCACTTTGTGGGGGAGATATATATATATATATATATATTTCCAGGAGGTATTTCATACGGTTTGGCATAATCTTGGAAATGATCTTATATATTACGTTGCCCAGGCTGATGGGTCTCAGACCTTTTCATGTTTGTGGTTTGTCAATATTTGGAATAAGGGTGATGATCGTCTATTAAAAGATCGCCGTAGAAAACCCACATCCCAGGGCGTTCTTCATCTACCTAGCCGGACAGGTGGCTGAGGATCACGAGGATGTTCTGAGATGGACAAAGGAAAATGGGGTTCCGATTCACAGAGATTATATCATATTTTTTGTGGGTCTTGGGAATTTCAACAGCTCTCCAACATCGACAAAGATGTGGCATCTTATTCTAGGTGGTTGACGTCCATTAGTACCGTTTAATTAAGGTAAGATTGCTACTTTTTTATACTTCCAAGATAATATTGCTCCACTAAAAACTTTCATGGCGAAATTCCTTTGTGAAAACTTTAGGGAAAAAAATGTAACTTAACCCTTTTGAAGTACCTAGTCGGTAGGGCTGTACAATTGATAGATTGGATCGAATTAAACTAGAGCCCAACCCGAAGTCTAGTCTATTTTCTTAGAAGAACTGTATTTGGCAACCTCTAGTATGCTCCAGTCCAGTTAAAACACAAGTTCAGGTTGGATTGGATTTGATTCACTTGACTAGTGAACATCAGGCAGTCTTGGACTTCAAATTCCCTAATTTTTTTCCCACTTTTCTATATGAAAGGACAAAAATTAAACATGATAAATACAATTATGATAACAAAAATACTCACAAGCATATAAAAATAATCTCAAAACAATAAAACTTAATTGTGAATCCATAAGAGTCTCCAACAATATTAAATAAAAAGAAGTGGCATATAAATAAAAAAATTTAAAAAATCATATGGACCAAACCACTGGGTTTTTGCATACCACAGCTAATCGGTAACATATACTACCTTAAATACAATACAATAATGAAACAAAAGAAAAGTAGTGGTATGTTGGCCTAAAAAAGGGAAAGAAAATTAAAGTAGGGGTATTAGTTGGTTCACACAAGAAAACTTTGGTTTATAATTACTATTTCATCAATATTTTTTTTTAGATTTCTCCTCCGATGGTCCTATGGCAAGTCATCTTTTAGGCACATCAACAACATTAGATTAACCTGAATCACTAATTGCAGGAACCTCAAAAGGTGTGATAGTTGGCTAGGGGATTTAACATTTTTCCATACTCAAACGAGGATCGAACCCCCAATCTTGGTTAAGAGAGGATCACTCCTTACCACTCAATCATGCCTTTGGTTTATTTCATCAATATTTTAGAGATGAAAATGCTCCTTTAACTTAAATCAATCTAAAATTAACTATCTATGTTAATGTCAGGAAAAGGATAACATATTGCAACAATTTTGATTCTTGATATGGGACACTGCAAATAATAAATATATGGTTTATGATACCGCTAGTACGTTTCTTGTCAAATTTCAAGGGTAAAACTACCCTATAACTCAACTAATAACAAAAATCAATAGTGATTATTAGATTAGAAACCAACTTAATTATTTTAGTTAGCCTAACAAACTTAGTTAGTTACATACAGCTGTCTTGCCATTTCCTTATTCTGAATATGTATATATACATAAAGCTGTAGAATGACCAGACAGAAATTCAATATGATCTCTTTCATTTAGTTTCCCTTTTCTTCCTCCAATATATTCTGTAATATGGTATCAGAGCATTGAAGTGTTTGACTTTGATCTCTTCAGTCCTCTTCTCCTTCCTTTTTCTCTTTCGTTTCTGCATTTTCGTTCTCCTCTCTTTTGTCCTTCTACTTCTGACTGGCTGAAAATCCTAATCCTTCTCAGTCTTCTTCAACTACCACTTTCCCTTGTTATTCCCTCTCAATCTTCTTTGAATTCCAATATTTCCAATGTTCTTGATGCAATTCAAAATATTGCTAGTCAATATTATTTTCACCCTAATGAAAATCCATCTCTTATAATGGTTTCTCTAGCTCTTTGTTGCCCTAATTACCACTCATGGGCTTGAGTGATGCTAATGGCTTTAATGTCTAAAAACAAGATTCAGTTCATTGATCGTTTTGTACTAGCTCCTTCATTAACCAATTTGATGTTTCCTACACTAGTGCAAAAAGTGCTTTTTAGATATCATAAAAAAGGTTTTTTAGATAGCAACAGATGCGATTTATATAAGACTGGTTTAGAAAGTAAATACTTTTTAAACAGCAAGTAAATTTTATTTCAAAAAGAAATATTTTAGACCCATGTCAGGACATGTGGTAGAAAAAATTCACCTTCTAGACCACATGTACTCACATGCGGTTAAAAAGATGACTTTTTTATATCTCATGGCCACACATGCAGTCTAAAATGTGTCTTTTTTTAAAAAAAAAAATATAGTCACAAGCCCCTATTATGCCCTCTTCATCTTCCTTCTCATCAAGTGTTGGTAGGGGAATGAGAATATAGATAAGCATTTATAGATAGGCTTTGCAAAGTTCAACTATAACACATCTCTACTTATTCATTTCAGAATTTAGCTAATACACAGGTGTATACCACAAAGCAAAAAAATTCAAAGAAAATATACAAGAATGACATAAACTTATACGAGATCGTGTTGTACTGTTCTTGGAAGATGCTTGCCTTGTGCTTGCAAGAGAATTTGCTAGCCTTGTGCTTATAAGAGAAGAAGTTGGCCTTGTGCGAAATTCTAAAAAATTGTTGAAAACATTTATTTTCAAGAAGGGATATAAAATAAAGGGTGAAAAGGATTACAAAGAAAATTTGACAAAACACTATTCAATCATCCAAGAAAATCCCAAGGAGATCAAGAGGAGAAAACAAAAAGTTTAAGGCAATCAAAGGAATCAGCTAGATGAGTCTCGATCTCTACACCTGTGTATCTCGGTCTCTACCTCCTTCGCTTCTAGAACCTTCTCAGAACTCAACCCGACCTCACCCATTTTCAACCTGCTCTTTCTCTTTATAGAATTGATTCCAAGGACCAAGAGAAAAGTCAAAGTGGTGAAGCAAAATCAGAGTGCAAAATCTGATCCTCGTAAGACAAAGATAAAAACATTTTAAGGGGAAAGAAAAGAGAAGAGGCAAATTATTGAAAAGAATTTTGGGTGTGCTTATGTCTTCTTAGCCCCTTCGCTCCTTACCAATTTCAAAAAAAAACTAGATCTAAGAAAAAATATATGAGAAACCGATCAAAAAACCATCTCTACAAAAATATGAATAAGCATTTGAAGATTTGGGTGAAGACAAGGGGGAGGCGTGTGGATCTGTGACTTCCAAGGCAATGTTGGAATTGGAGAGGAGGAAGACAAAGAGGGGACTAGAGAGGAGGAAGGAGACTCACGCCCTGAAAGGTAGAATGGAACTAAGAAGAATAGGAAAAGGGAGACTAGTGTGCTGAAGGATTTTGAAGTTGTGTGTTTAGAACATTTTCTTTTAAACTGCACACAATGAAGGCAATCTAAAAGAAAACACTTTTAGACTGCACCTTAGAGGTGCGGTTTAAAAGAGGCTCTTTTACTAGATGCAGTTTAGATGACTAAAAAATTTGTATTCTTATTTACAAAAATATCATCGATCATATTTTTTAAACTTTATTCTCTAAATACAATTCAAAGGGGACGATCTAAATAAGCATTTTTTCTACTAGTGTTACATGGGAAAGATGCAACATGAAGGTGCTATCTTGGATTACTAGATCCCTCTCACCAACCATTGCTCAAAGCATTTTGTGGACAGATCGTGCTTTTGATGTATGGGACGATCTATGTGATCATTTTTCTCATAATGACATCTTTTGTCTTGCTAATCTCCAGGAGGAAATTCGAAGTCTCAAACAAGGGGATATGTCTGCAAGTGAATTTTTCACTAAATTGAAAGTCCTAGGGGATGAATTTCTTACTATCAAACCAGTAATTCCTTGTTCTTGTAATCCAAAATACTGTTGCAGTGCTATGGATGCATATAGATTGCATATGGACCAAGATTATGTGATTTGTTTTTTTTTTGAAGGGATTGAGTGATAGTTTTTCAAATGTCAACTCTCAAATGATATTATTCACTCATTTGCCAAATATCAATTGTGTGTTCTTGTTAGTGCTTTATCAAGAAAGGGAAATGGGATTTCAAGAAACAGAGTCTACCACTTTGCTCAGCAAAGTCTATCCTCATCGATCTCATTCCAAAGAACCTAATAAATCAAATGCTCCTGCCACTGGGAAACTATGTATATACTGTGGCAAATTTCAACATGCTGAGGCCACTTGCTGCCGAAAACATGGTTTTCCGTTAGGATTCAAGTTTAATAACTCTTCACAAGCATCTACTAATGTTGTTTCATATGATGCTATTTCTTCAATAGATTCTACTAAACCAATTAGGATTGCTAATCAGTCTTACAATTTCACTCCAGAACAATATCAAAAGCTATTAGCTCTCATTCAAGCTGATCACAAATTGCTCCCAAGCTCATCTTTTGTTAGCTACCTAATCATGCTTCTCCCATCATGGAAGATTATTGGTTCAACTGATGTTATTGAAGGATGTGCATCATGAAGAAACATGCAGATGCAACACTTGTCTATCATATTTCTACAGAATCAAAATGTTCAACTCCTTTTGATCCTTGGCATTTTCGTTTAGGTCATTGTCTCAATCCACCTTACATACTATACACTAACAATTTCCTTTTGTTTCCCTTCATTCTTCTTTTAATTGTTGTGATGTGTGTCATTTTGCTAAACAACATAAGCTCTCATTTCCGGTAAGCACTACCAATCTAATAAAATTTTTAGTTTTCTTCATTTAAACATATGGAGTCCTTATCATATCCCTTCCGTACATGGTCATAAATATTTCTTAACAATGATGGATGACTTTTATCAATTTACATGGATTTATTTGCTTAAATGCAAGTTTGAACTCGTATACATATTAAGAATTTCATCCACTTCATTGAAACTCAATTTAACACATGTACAAACAATCGGATCTGACAATGGCCCTGAATTTAACATGTTTGATTTTTTTTGCTAGTAAGGGTTTCTTACATCAAACCTCTTGTGTAAAGACGCATGAACAGAATACTATAGTGGAAAGAAAACATCAACACATTCTTAATGTTGCTAGAGCATTGTTGTTTCAAGCATATCTCCTTAAGGTCTATTAGTCATATGTTGTTTTTCATGTTGTTCATCTTATTAATCACCTTCCAACATCTATCCTCCACCATAAGAGTCCCTTTTATGTGCTTTATCAACAAGCTCCTGATTTCAACAACCTTAAAGTTTTTGGTTTTCTCTGTTTCACTTCTACCCTTACACAACATATAACATAATTTGATTAATTGCAAACAAATGTGTTTTCCTTTTATTTAAATAGGACCCTAATGGTTTTGTCACATTGGACTTAATCACCAGATAGATTGTGGTCTCTAGAAATGTATACTTTTATGAATTTTATTTTTTGTACTTCTAACACTGCATTCTTACCAATTCCATTCCATTACCTTAAGAATTCCCTGAACTTGATTATTCTATTGAAACTTGTAATATTTTGTATGATTCTGAAAATATATCTTCATCACAACAAATTGTCTCCCCTTCTTCACCATTGATACCTCCACCTAGAAGCTTTAATAAACCTACACAACTACCTTTGTATCTGCATGATTATCATTATTCCCTTCAATGCATGTCAGCTACTCATTATTGGCATCTCAAGCAGTTGGATGTTAATAATGCATTTTTACATGGTTCTGTAATAGCAATTAAGTCTATCAGAATTGGCTAGTTATTCACAATGTGGCTAACCAAAATTTGAATTTTCCCTGAAAGAGGTGTCCACATTTACCCTCTGTTTGGATGAAAAGAAAAGTTGAGAGAAGAAATTGAAGACTAGAGAAAACTGGAGAAAAATGTTATTGCTCATCTTGTTTGGATGAACAAAAGAAAACAAAGAAGAACAAAATGAGTAACTATCAAAATGACTAAAATACCTTGATTATAGTCAGATTAAGAAAAGTAATCAAATAATTTAGGCAAAGAGTTAATTTTTTGGGAAAAAAGTAAAAAGTAATAAATTATACAATATCAAATATTATTAATAAAATTTATTAATAAATTGGTATAATAACTTAAGAAATTGATCTCATGGAAATGCCACTATTACTTATACAATAAATTGTGGAACACCATAATTATGGAATATTATGAACAAAACGTCAACATGTCACCGCAATAGAAACATCATAACAAGAGATAGATGTTATCTGAACAAAAGAGGACAATAATATAGTTCATGAGAAATATCATGACTATATATATATATATATATGTATTTATGTATGTGTTCCCTAAACAAAATAGGCCAACATATCACTACATTAAAAACATCATGACAAAGGATATATGTTCCCTAAACAAAAGAGGCCAACATGTCCCCACATGACAAAAGATTTATGAACACAAAAAAAGGTCTAACACCATATATTTCCTTCACTGAATCCCACAATCAACCATCAACCTGAGCAATACTTGTAGTCGCATATGAGGTGGAACCCCAAAGAATTTGGCTTGTGCCTTTCTTCTTTGTACAAGAAGTAACATTGTAGTTTTCTCAGTCCCATTTTTCTTTTCTCTCCTGTTTCCTCTTTTATCCAAATAGGTTAAAAGTGCTTTCTCTTCCTATTTTCCTCCCTACTTTTCTTTCATCTTCCATTTTCTCTCAATACAAACAGATCATAAAGATCAAATTTCCTTGAATATGATTATCTCCAATAAAAGAATATATGTACTTAGCAAAAATATAATGAAAAGAATCTTAATAAGAGTAAATAAAAAAATTGAAATTTAGTATAACATTAAGGAATTGAAAGCACATTTTCTCCATTTTTTTATTTTATTACCCTATTATGTTTTATTTCTATACTTAACAGTTTGACATATTTCAAAAAATAATGGTCTAGAGAGAGAAGGGTAGGGATATTATTATTTAATAACAATATCAAAGAGACACCGATAGTCAACAAACTATTTCTCGGGCGTAATGCCAGCCGTAGAATTTTGAAAATGGCTCTCTCTTCCTCACTCGTTCCACTTAAACACGTTTTTTTACTTATAAAACTTCACAATCCAATACTTAATGCTTATGCAAGATGAAGATTAAAAAAATAATTCTAACATGTAATCTATTTTAACTGTATCAGTATAAATTAAATAAACATGGGAAGCACGTAATATGACATATAATATTTATCGTGTTTACAGTTTTTTAATATTTTTAATTGAATATATACTGATCAAGTCATCTATTATATAAATAAAATTTATTAGTTCAAGTAAGCTAAAAGATTTAAATTAAAATATTTCTTGATAATAATACGCCCCACTATGATCATATTAAAATGTTCATTATAAATTGAGCATTTTTTATTTTGTTTCTGCGAGATTCAATGTCATTTATTATGTCAATTTTACTTAAATGTCAATAAGCTTTTTTTTTTCTTTATTCTGAATTAACGTTCATTGGAATATAAACACCTATTGCTGAATTGGAGGTAATTATGAACTATGAAAAAATGTCTCTATTTTGGTACAAGACACACATATATCCTACCTATTACTATGATATCAATACTCAAGTAGGTAATTATTAATTAAGAAGGTTCTAAATGAAAAAACTGCTCAATCAACTAAAAGGAAAACCTATTAAATTGAAAACAAAAATTCAATATATATATTTAGATATATATTTCACCAATAACATGATGGTAGTTTCAACGTCAAATATCAAAAACGATGTAGACCCACATCTATAATGGGGATGCAATTTTTAATTAATTATAATGTACTAGCACACAATAATTGATCGTCACTAAGCTCTATTATTTGGTTCTTTTTCAGCACTAATTCACGGGTTCAAGCACTGTGCAAAAGTCATTTGAAAATTTAGTACAAAACACGGATATAAAACTATAATTTAAATTATATATTTAAATATTAATTCCTACGAACATATGCCAGAGTTAGGTGAGTGTTGGGTTTGAAAATAATTGAGGTCAATTTAAATAGAAGAATTACAAAGATATTATAAATTAATTTAATTGAATCAGTTGATTTGCCGTGTTAGCTAAAAATTGATGTAGGAAAATGAAGCAGCACATCATGAAAATGAAGTTTAGTCTTTTAGCACAAAAATGGGTATCTCTTCTCACTTGCTCGTTAGGGTTTCTGGTCCACAAAACTTCTCATGTTGAAAAGTCAAATTACTATTGTTCCCACCTATTTTTTGATTTCTATACAAGAAAATAAAGGTAATATTATGAGATAGCTAGAAAAAAGCTGTCGATGACATCAATGAAATTTTTACTATATATCAAGTTTTCCAATATAAATATCAAATAAGGATAAAACTTATAAAAAACATGAACTTGTTCATGTAACATTAGAATTGCAGAAAATGTCAACTTATTCATTTCTCCCTATATTAAAAAAATAATTCTCTCCTTAATGAAATACTCTTATTTGAAATATTTTCTTGAAATTTTAAAATGAGAAATGATTTGAAAAATGAGGAAAATCTTTGAAGCAACAATGTACAATGTGGTATAGGAAGAGCATGTCCTTTCCCAACTAAAATCTGATTCTTATGTTGGCAAAAAAAAAAATCTGATTCTTTTAAATACTTCATTCAACTGCCCATAGACGATGTTCCATCCAACAGTTGACACATATGTGTTAATGCATTACACATTCATATTAATTTGATGATGGGATATTACTTGATGATTTAATTACTAAGATAAGTGAGGAGCAAAAATACATGGTTGTTTTTTACACTGTAAATTGTCATTATATGCTCTAACAGATGTCACTGAACTGTACGATAATTAAATTTCTCAGTAATTTTTTCGAATCATTTCAATACCCTCATCTAACCGTTCGATCAAACCAACAGATCAGATTTCAAGACGATCCAATTTCTGACGGGAAATCTTCTATTTTTCTATTCCCCTCTGATACTCTCTGTAGAATCAGTACTTGGCAATATAAGAGAGACAATGAGATGAAAAATGAGTAAAAATGTGCATCAAGTTAATTATATTTTTTTCTCTTTCACACTCTTTAATTTTGTCTAATTCAATCTCTCTAGTTGAACGGATATTCAATTACTTGCTTAATGCAAGTAATGAAGATTCGTTTTATGTGTGTTTCTCTTGCTTTTGAAGCTCACACACACACAGACAGAGAGAGAGAGAGAGAGAGAGGTGGACAAGGAAAACCAGCCAAATTTTATTTCATTGGTTTAATTTGTTGAGAAAGTTGAGCTAAAATTGGTTTACAAATGCCTGTTAAGAGTATTGTTTTTCCCCTCACTAGCTAATGAATTGCATAATTGAAAAAAAATCATAATTTGGTAGACATAAATAAAAATAATAACAAAAAAAGATGAAAAAGCAAATAAAATTAATGAAGGCGAAGAAATGAATGCCTGGCTTTCCCATGTACGCCTCTAAATGATCTCACTGGTAAATTCTCCACCTGATGAACACAACTGATGTTGAAGATCGATGATGAGTTGTTCCTCTTCCTCAAAACCAAATCTTGAAGCCCACAACTTCACAAGAAACATTTGCTTTCTTCAAAACCACCTCCTAGCTTCCCCTTCTTCTTCCTCCTCCTCCATAACTTGGTGGCTTTAATTTTCTGCTTAATCTACATACAGAACTCAAGTCATGAGATCTCTTAGACTCGATCGATCTCCAACCTTGAACCCAAAAAATGAATGTGTACTGTGTTCAGCTAAAACTGATCTGGGTCTGAGTTAGTATATAACCACACACACACACAGAGAGGACATGAGAGGTGGGGGGGGAGATAGAAGGAGGAGGATGTTCCCAAGAAGAGGAAGATGAAGACAAGTGAGTATTTGATTGAAAGTTTTAATTTTCAAAGATGGTGGGACCATGAAAGAGGGTCCCTTTTTGTTTCACACGTTGGGGCTGTTCTCTTTGTCTTGCCCCCTCGAACATCAGTCAAATGGTTTTGGGATTGATTATTACACCCAACCTATTTTATTATTACTTTCTCAATTTCTCTCAAATATGCCTTATAAAGAGTAAATGGATGGAAAATTGCACATGCCGTACCACTAACGTTTTTAATCATAATAATTATTTTTACTCTATCTAATTTAATTTCAATTAATATCTGATAATTTAGCCACTAAATTTCACTACCCTTAGACATTCAAAATCTTTCTCCATTTTATTCCGCTATAATTAATTTAGATTATATTGCCTTTTATGAGTTATTCGTTATGTAACCCCTAAATTGAAAGAGTTGAGAAATAATTCAAAATCATTTAGGAAAATATTTTATTGAGGTTGCTTAGCTTGCATGTGTTGATAACTAATTTAAAAATAACTCATATTTTAGAAATACATTTGGATAGACCTGAGGCTACTTAATTAAATTAGAAGAATAAACTGATAAAAAACAATTTATATATGTCGAGGTCTTAACTAATTTTTCATCATGTTCTTCGCGTTTGAATCTTTCATAGAACTACTCTTTATGGGAGTATTTTAATATTTGAATATACGTAAGTTACAAAGGTAATTATCATTGATATTAAAAGTGTTTTATAATGTATATCTGTCTCTTCTGCCAATGTATTCTCTTCCCTTTCTTTATACAAGTTATATAATCCTAGCTTTGGGTATTGTTTTAAGACCAACAAATATAGACATTACTTAAACAAATTGTTGAAATTATATATTTTTTTCATAATTTTAGAACAAAGAAAATTTAATTTATTTTTCCAAATTTTATATGGAGACCTTAAAGGCACGCAAATCAAACTTATTGAATCTACGTAAAGCTTTAAGTATTGCTTAAGAAAAACAAACCCCAACCAATTGAAACCAAACCTCATTGGTTTTCTAACCTTTATTTTTTTTTTTTGCCAATAAGTTTTCTAACCTTTATTGAATCTACGTAAAGCTTCCCTCTATTTTTAAATATACACAATTTTCTTTAGGAATAGGATATAGGGCAATTTATGATAGTAAATCGTATGAAAAGTTTATGTAAGTTACTCTCTGGTTAAATACGAGGCTCATATAAATTACGAAAAATAGGAATTGAAGATATTAATGTAAAAAAAAACTTTTTTTAAGAAAGACTTTTTTCGCACGTTACTTTTCTTTTAAGAGTGTTATTAGTAGTATCTTTGCTGAGATAAAAGAAATCTTTATGTGAAATCTTAATGAAATTAAATTAAGACTCGAATGCAAGTAATTTACCCCTTCATTATGAGCCCTAAAAGCAATTTGTAATTTTTTTTTTTTTTCTATAGAACAAGAATCTTGAATATAGCATCATTTGCATGTTGCGCTCGCATGTCACTCCAATATATGCAGATGGCAGATTTAATATATTAATGCATAAAGTATTAATTAATTGTTGCAGATACATGGTACATGGGTTCTGTTTTAAGCAACTAGTTAATAATCTTGATTCATATGCGAGTGATCTTTAAAGGAAATGTCCTACAACTAGATTCGATCTTATCGTCTTGCCTGAAGCATGAAATATTTATAATTGTTTTTGTTTTCTTTTAATTTTTGGGTCACTAATAAAAAAAAACACAAGATAAATTGAACGATTAACATTTTGAGCCTTCACATAGGAGGGAAATCCTACGGCCCAACAATCAATAAATTCTCCAGCACGTAGTCAATTTTCTTGTCATAATATTTAATGCGATATATAGTTGAATGGCTAGTAAATTAAAGTAACTTATAGATTATTGTGTTTAATTGTTATTTGGTTTCAGAAAACTATAAATAGAGTTCATTTTCAAGGAAGTTAAGACTTATTGAATATGAGAGTACTTACATACTAAACTTCGATCTAAGGCTCCTATCTTTGTTCTTTAATGCGTAACTCATTAATTACTCATTTTATGAGACACTCTTATCTGATCAGTTAGTGATAATTCATTGATAAGGCTCAAGATTAAGGGAATCTTAAGTGGTTCATTAAATTATCTCATTCAAAAGGGAGTTTGAGTTAAACGAGTTTATATGATTGTACTGAGACACACAGAGGCCGTTTGAATATAATTAAGGATGACAGAGTAACTCTCAAGGCAGCGTTGTATGAGAATTGGACTGTGAATTAGACCGTAAATTTCTCAATGTGCCTTTTTTTTTTTAATCTCTTTGCTTAGTAACTATGATGATATTCTTCCTTATCTTACTTCGTTGTTGATTTGCTTGCTTCAATCATAACTTTGCGAAATTTTACTATCACACAATTTACCCCCTATGTATTGAGTAAAACACTACAAAAAACAAGGAATTAGAGATGAAATTTTAAATGCCTTTAAAGTGCTGATAGGTATAGATGGTGGCCTTTAGGAATTTGTGGGTCCACAAATTTGTGACCTAAGTTATTATTGGTTTCAATTGAGTAGATTTTGGTTTGTGTTAATTACAGGCCTGAGGCCCAGTGGTTACATCCTTAGGTGGGGAATTAATGATGCAAACTTGAAGAACCGAACCAACTGGCAATGATGCTTCCTGTGCATCAGGGCAGCCACTCAAACAGCCTCAAGTCTCAGCCTTTAATTAACCAATGAGGTTATTCTCTCCTAGATCAAATGAGAGTTATGTTGACCAAAGTGATCAAGGAATGAATGCAACTGTTCGAATGAAGAACCACAAATGTTGAGAACTAAAGCAATCATGTGAATAGGAATTGGTAGAACTCACAGTCTGACAGGCAGGCAAGCCAGGCCAGATGGATGAGAGTAGAGATCGATGGACCCCTACAACGACATAACCCCATTTGATTGATACTTCAATCACCAAGAGTTATTGCATATGAATCTAGCTACTTACATATTCTTTTGGAAAAGGGAATTTACTCTAGGAAAAAGGAAGAACAAAAGAAGCAACTCAGAATCGCCCTCCGGGTGTTGAATGAAGGACCACAAACTCTATGTCAAACTAGTAAGCAAGTGCAAGTTTTCGATCGCTAAAAAGGAAGTGAACTTGGGCCATGTTGTGTTTACTGATCGAAGGGGTTGATGTTGATCCCAGCAAAGTAGATGCAAGGTTGAAATGGGAATGGCGCAAGACAGTAACCGATCGAAGTAAGAAGCTTCAACATACGGATCTCATGAAATGGTAAACAAATGAAGTAAACCAACCAGAATCAATCTCTGACCCTCAGCATCCTTTTCAATATTTTAGTTGGTTTACCTTCTACTCTTTTTTCAGTTTGGCTATCTTTTATTTGGTTTCTAGCTCTTAAATTCTCTCCATTCTCTTTCATCTCATCAAAAGAATTTATTTAGACTTCGTTAAAAACAGCAAGCTTTTGATTGAGGGTTTAGAGCTTTGCCTTTCAATCCTTCCAAGCATGCATGTCTATCACTGCCATCTTTTGGAACCATAATATTTGGTTACTTGACCCCATTGTAACGCTTCAATAGACATAATTTTTTTCCCCAAGATTTCATTGTTTCTATTGTCATCCATTGCGCTACACATCAGGCCATATATGTGGAGCTTCGTCAACACTTGTTCCTGCCGTCATCGAATTTTTAAATTTTTTTTTCCTGTTGCACTACACTTATATATATAAGTCCTCGCTCATACCCAATTTTTGACATAAACATTTTATTTGAAAATTAATAAATTGGTGCAAGAACGATAAGTTTATGGCAAGTAGTGATTTGTTTCCATAATATTCTTTTGCTCCTTCATATGGCATTTCAATGATTGAAAACTCTTTGCATTTGTTGCTAATTTCATTTCTTTAATTTAGTCTGAATAATTATCCATTGCATAAATAATTTCAAACGATATTTTTTTTATGTAAAAAATGTGTAGATTTCTCGTGCAGAAAATAGAATTCAAATCCTGGTGTCTATGATTTGAAGTTATTAATGAAAGAGATGTTTACTTTTCTAAAACTTACAAATGAATACAAGTGTGTCTGTTTGAGTATATCTTTATTACTTAGCTAAACGCAATGGATCATTTAGGAGTCTCATAAAAAAGTTGTAATTCAAAACCTATGGCAGAATAATCTAATGGTGGAATTTTTTGAATTAATATACTCACAATTGATAGGAGAATAAATATCATTTTGTCTTTATTCAAAAAAAAAATATACTCACAATTTAATTGTGATTTACAAACTTGTCATTTGATCATGTCAGTTCAGGAAAATTGGCGCCACCTAGCAACCCTTTCTGTGTACAAGAAACACATTTCCAGAGACTTTACCCACTGTTTTACAAAACCAATGACCTCGTTCTCAGGACTTTTGTAGAACGCCTTGGGTTTATTGACACGTGTCGATTGTGACAGCATAATTTTCATTTCTAACATTTACCTAATATCAGGAAGCATTAATTTTATGATGGATAGAATTTATTGTGTATTGGGACAAAAAGAATTTACACAAAATTAAATTTATATAAAAGAAAAATAAATTGTGAAATAAAATTAATAATAATTAGTAATAAAAAACAGAGGGAGGGGAAAGGAAAATTGTGTGTGTGAGAGAGAGGGAGAGGAGAGGAGCTGGAGAATTAAAAAAAAAAAAACAAAACTAAAGGGGACGTGGCCCTTTAAGAGTTTCACTTTGAAGATCTAATATGTAATTAAAACTACTTTCTTTCAAGTTTATGAAAAATATTTTATGGGATGTTGGCTCTCTAATGGTAGTAATATTGAGATGATTAGAAAAAAATTTTAGAGTTAGAGTTTGAAGCAAGTTGAGTTTTGAGGGTAGATGACTATAGAAAAGTAGATACAAGCTAATAGTTAATTGTAATCAGTTTAGATTTGCTATTTGGTTGTTCTTAAAATTTTTTTACAAAAATTGATTTAAAAAGTTTATGATTTACTCTATATATGATATTTGCACCGATTAAATTTGGGTTAGAAGGGTTTAATTGGATTATTGGAGGTGTTACTAAAGTTTTGATTAGCTTATCATGTCAACTAAATTGAGAATTTGTGAATCAAATTTTCTATTCTTATGAATTATTGGTGAAGGAGGTAATGTCTGATACTATGTATGATATGTATGATTGATTCAT
>QFDD01000980.1:0-31309 GCA_006871305.1 Vachellia collinsii
AAAACCATGTAAATAATGGGTTCTATCAATACTCCACACATTATTTTTCTTGATGTGTCGTTGTCCAAGTCAACAGAAGATTGGAGTCAATGGTAGCCCATTCCATAAGTTATCCAAATAGGTCTCATAAATTCAACACAAGTGGAGAAAATTTAATTGTCTTTTTTCCGAACTTTATATATATGCACATTTCTTGAATGTCTCTTGTCACACCTATTTTTCTAGCTAATTTGTTAGAATGGGTTTTTTTCAAAAAATTTTAAACTTTTTAAACAATTTTTATATAAAACTGTTTTTAAAGTATTCACTGAGCCAGGTTTGATCCTGGAACCTGTGGGTTATGGAACTACCACACTTCCACTGCGCAATTGCCATATGTCTCATATTATTATATACATAATTTGTACAATCATGAATACATACCCAGTTAGGTCAACAAAGCTTATATCAAATAAGTCCTTAACTACTAATCAAAACAAAATTATATGTAAAGGGGGTTTGTCCATTTTCCTCTTCATTATTCATTCTTCTCACCTTCTATGCTTCCCTTGTCACCACTTCATCGCCTTTTGAGCTACCTGCCTTAGCTGTATTTGTTTGAAAGGGAGGGTGAGATCTGAAAATCTCCGTAGAACCACAACTTATCAAATATTCATATATAAAATTCACAATCATGCAAAAATAAGCATGTTCATACGACATTTATATGCAATAAATCACATCATGAGGATCTCACTCAACAGCTTTGCACGTCACATGGCCATGGACAATAACAAATTGCATTACACGCAATTCCATACCCTTACCTGGGTACCACTCAATTACCAAATAATCGTTTCTTCTCAAAACCGGCTATTTTGCAAAGCTTGTAAAGCAATATCCGTACTCTATTTCACGAGTATCATTCTGTTAGAGCATACAATCGTTTCATTACGGAATCAATCCACGTATCTCAGTACACATAACACATACAGCACAAACAAACATGTAGAATTAAAGATATGATAATAGGATAAAAATGGTTTCTACTTGTTTCCTTTTGTTTACCGTTACCTCCTTCAGCATTCCTTCTTCCAAAACTCCTCGGGGTGCCTAGGCAAATATCGAATCCTAAAGAGAAACATGCACATATAATATTAAGTTAATTATATGTTTATCCAGCTAATCTTCTTCTCCTAATCCCAAAATCATAACCATTTTATTTTCTCAAAGAAAATATGTTCAAAGCATCCTATTCAAGATATAAATTTAATTGCTTTTTAATTCACGATTCTTGCCACTTTACCAACTTCTTAACCAACTTCTATAATTTGACCAACCGGTGACAGGAATTTTAAATCCTTATTCAACTATTTAACCTAGTGTTTTTTTGTCATTTAAAGACACTTAAACCTTTCATCAATTCTTTGGAATCTTGCCAAACAGTAACAAAACTACTTCAAAGAACCCTTTTTTTTTTTCTAAATCTTTACTCCAACCAATAGAGCACTTTAATTTCTTATTTGGAATGCATCCCACATTCCTTTAAATTCTTATTTACCATTCACAGAGTATGTGTGTGTATATATATTTAGTTCATATCTTCCATTTCAAAATTCCAAGATACTTGCATATACATACATTCACAGCTACGCCTACACATGATTATATACCTTATTCACAGACTCATTCTCATTTATATATTTATGTGTATTCACGAACACACACACACACACACACACAGAAGTAGATCCAGCATTTGAAACCTCACTACAACACAAGCTTGAACTAAACTTAACTTCCAACGCATCCATATATATATATATATAACTCGTAGCTCCTTTCAAACCTCCCAAATGCTTAAACATATACATACATCCTAAAAATTTCAATAAAAATTTCATTAGCCTCAGATTATCAAAAACACGTGATCCCTGTTTCAATTCATTACTGCCAGCACCAATATACAACATTCAAGCTCTCTTATTAATTCTAAAACACCAACATTTAGCTTAAATCCAAGGAGTCATGCATTTAAGAAAATCCTTGGCCTCAGATTACCCAAAAATCCGAGAGACCTGTTTTAGTTCATCATCGTCGGCACAACACACGGACATGCAGAAGCTCAGATTGACCCAAATTAGAGTGGAAAAACCAATATGCAAACTGAAATAGCTCCAATACTCATCATTCATCATTCCCAAAACAAGAAATCACAGTCAGAGGCCAACTTCCTCAGAAAACAGGGAACCCAACGCACATGACAGAACCCATTTCACAAACACACCAAATCAACGGAGTAATCGTGCGGAATGCTTGTCTTAGCTTGAGGAAAACACGACTTTACACATGCATCAAGCAAATCAACAAAGCTCCTCCATTTAATCTCTGTTTTCTCACTATTCATAGCTCGAAACCCACTCAGAAAAACAGCATCAGAGACGGAGAAGAATGAGCAGAGCTTACCTTGGTTGAACTCCTCAGTTGCAGGCGAAAATCAGGCACTTTTCCGACGGGTTCCTCGTCTCCGACGACGAGTTCTCCTTCTCACTCTGTCTCTCTCTCTCTCTCTCTCGGTCATGGAAGCACGGAAGCTGAGTGATGAAGACAAAGTGAATGAATGAATGAAGGAGAATGCGGGAGCTGAGGGAAATGATGAAAGGAATGCAGAAACTGAGCTATAGGCGTAGGAGAAAGCAATGTGGAGTTTTTAGCCACTTGTGTGGCATGCGTAAACCAACGAAGACACCCCATTTTCCATTTTCATTTTTTTAATTGAGTAGAATATCCCAATAAGTAACTTTTCTTTAAAATTTGACTCCTTATATGTAGAATAATTACTATAATAAATTTTGGGTAATTTTACTTATTTTTTCTTAAATTTTCTTAAAATACTTTTGGCCTAAAAGTTTACTCATATTTACTCAAAATTTTGTAATTGACTTTCCAAAACTTCAATTACATCTCATAATATATTAGTTAAAATTTAGAATGTTACATCTCTTTCTCTCATAATGTGTCCCACTGAAATGTTTTCCCATTCTCAATACTTCTACAACGGTGACATACAAGAAGACACGTGAAACTTAAGTTAATGACCAACATATTGAATAGTTTACAATAACACCCCTCAAAAGTAAAGTTTCATATTATCAATAGCTTTCACAGATAGTGTTTCAATATGTTTGTGAAGAATGAAATTCTTGCTTGATGATTTCTCTAAAGCCTATGTGGCATGGATGCTTCGGAAAATTTGAAAGATGCACAGTGGATTCTGTTAAACTAATCTCACCCCTAGATTATGCTTTTCTATTGGTTACTGAAAAATTAATTTAAAAATATACGTGATAAGCAATAGAAAAGAAACTGTCACCGTAAACAACTAATGGAGATAAAACTATTTTTGAAAAATGAAAATTTATTAACAATGTATTTAATACTATTATTAATTGTGTAAATAAATGAGGTGGATTAATTATATTAATTAAAAATGCCACATGTGATTATTACAAGGATAAACACTGTTAAGGTACAAGTTTTAATTATACATATTTGATATTTGATTTGATGATGGATTGATATTTGATGATTTGATATTTGATATATTTGATTGATGGGTTCCAACCCACATAGGTGGGATCTGATTAACCTGTCATGAAAATTACGCGGCTCCCTAACCTTCTTTCCCCCCTTCTCACTCTCGCTTTAGCCTGGCTCAAAAGCTATGCCACCGCTGAACATCCACGCCATTGCCCTCCTCCCTCCTTGCCAATCTCAGTCTCTCATATCCTCTCCTCCTTTCTTTCAAGTCTCGCTCTCTCCCCTCATTTGAGCCCCTCCGTTGCTTTCCCTCAAATTTTCCACTAAAGAAACTGCTTCTGTTTCTTTAGCAAAGAGGCTAGCTTCTTCAGGTAAGAAGGAACACAATTTCTTTACTTTTTATATTGTATACATCTAATAATATATAGGGAAAATTGGGGAAAAATCCCTCATTGAGAAGTTAATTGTAAAATGGGACCTGTTCAGTTGCACATGTGGAAGCTCAGTTGCACACGTGGAAGTTCAGTTGCACACGTGGAAGCTCAGTTGCACATAATGTGGAAGCTCAGTTGCACATAATGTGGAAGCTCAGTTGCATCTGTGTGGAAGGTCCCATTTTGCAATTAACTCTCAAATGGGGGACTTTTCCCCAATTCTCCCTAATATATATTTAATATATTAATCTTATTTTGCTAATGTAAACAAATTATTTAATATTTATATTTATTTAATACTTCATTCTAATTCATTATTAAATACTCAACAAGGTCAATATGATCCTTTGAATTTTTTTTTCTGCTTATCATTATTTTCAATCTACCAAACATAAATTTTTTCATTAAACCATTTTCCATTCCCATACTTATTAATTATGGCAGCACAAAATTTTTTTCCATTCCATTCCTTTTTTCCTTCCATCAAAATAGAACTTTTGTATCAAACAGGCCCTAAATTCCAGTCTATACCTTTATGGGTAAAAAGATATTTATGTCCTTGTTTTTAAAAAAACAGAAAAATTAATTCACTAATCCCTGTAGTTCCACTTAATATATAATTAGGTCTTTATAATATTTTTTTCATTTTATAGGTTCTTGTTAATGTTTTGCAAGCTAGATCAGATGTTGAGCTGAAAAGATTAGCAGCCTATGGTTCAACTGGTTAAAACGGTCATATTGATGAAATGATTAAATAAAAATAATATTATACACATATAATAATATAAATAAAAATAAAATATTTATGATATGATATACTCTTCTATTCCTATTTATAGGGTAGAGAAAGTGTAAATTTTGATCCTAAGGCATCTAATGTAAATTTTGATATGGGTGGTTGAATTTGCCTTTATTAAATTTTTAGCACTTATTCCTGTATGCTCCTCTCTCCTATGAATGAGCCCTTCAATTTTGTCTTTTTTCCATGCAACTCCTCTCATCTATTTCGACTCCCCTTCTCTCTCTTTTTTGTCTCTTACATTCCCCTTTTCTCTCTTTTTATTATCCAACCTGCTACTACATAAAACCTTCAGTGGTCTAGTTTTGTTTGACATCTTCCCATGGACAGCAACAATGGACTTCAAATTTGTATCGTCACTCATTCCACGAACAGGAAGTGAAAAGAGTTCATGATTCAAACAAGGTTGGTGAATTATAAGCATTGGTCATTGAGGATTCTCTCAGACGTAAAGAGCGACACCTTGTGTTGGACCTTAACCAAGCACCTGAGGAGGATGAGGTAAACTCACCAATGATTGACAAGGCTGAAGTTTCAGGAAGCACATATTTGGTGACTGTTAGAAAAAATCACAATAGATAATATTTATCAGCCAGCACATCAATAAAGTAAAGGGGAGCAAGAAATATACCAGACGTGATCTCCTCTTCACCGTACGGACGCTCGAAAAATTGAACTTGTTCGGACCACTAGAAAATTCTAGGTCCAAACTTAGTGGCACAGCAGAGCACCACACAAGAGAAAATATAGATAAGAAAAGATAGTCGGAAAACTCAACGACTGGGGTGATTGAAACTGATGGGGAGGACTCCTATTTATAGGAGTAGGCCAGGGATATTTTGGGAACTCAAAATATCTTCGGTTGAGATAATTTCTCCATCAGATTCAAAATTCAAATAAATGAACTTATTTATAATTCATTTATTATATCCCACCAAGTGATAATCAGATTATTTAAATGGCATAAAATATTTAATTTATCTTTTCAAATATCTTTTGGATATTTATCTGACTCACCGCTGAGTCAGCTATCTAACCAATTTATCCTGATTATCTTTATAATTAATTAAACACATAATTAATTATATTAGGAATATCTTAATTTCCTAATTTATGGGTCCAGCCCATTAAGGGCGGATTAAAGCCCATAATTTCAACAGTGACAAATGATCGCAACATATTCAACCTTAACAAATTCCCTGATGATGAATGTGAGGATGATAGTGAGAAAGAGAAAGACCATAAGCGATTTATAAATCAATGTTGAAAATCATATTTCCAAATTATTTTTGAATGTATCTGTGTCATGTAGAAGGATGTGGGTCTTTGTGTCTATGTTCATGTGGTTTTGCTTCTAAAATTTCCAAATCATGCAATGCCTCATCTTGATAATATAAAGTTTCATTTTGTGCCTTATAAATGAATTGTGATTGCACTTTCGATGGGGAAACTTCGGTCAAATTACAATAATGCTAACCCAGCCTTTGTACATTCTCCAAATATCATCCCATAAAATATTATTTTGCACGCAGGGCAGGCATAATTTTTCCATTCTGACTTTCGTTTCGTTTCCATCACCATTAAATTTCATCAAAAACCATTCCCAAATCATTATTTCACTAAAAAGTGAATGAAAGAAATCAAATTTCAGATTTGTTGTTAGTGATTTTACGATCGAAATACAGTTTTCTTGTTGCTGACATAAATATCTAGCCCAACTTTACTAGCATGTTAACTTTCAAGTAACATTAACAAAAATAAAGGTAATGAAAACAATCTTTCTTCCTCTCATGATCATTTCGTCCATCAATTTCTACTTATCGCTCCAAGACCTCATGCACTATTGATGGATCACATTAAATTGAGTGGGGAGTCTATCTTGTCTTTGCAGCAAGTCTTTGTTACAATGAGGGTCTCTAAATTTATTTGAACCTTTATGCTTCATTATTTCTATCATTCGTGCTTGTTGTGACAGGAAGATTTTGTTTGATTTGCATGATGGGGATCTGTCATAAGCTTGCTGCATAGCTATAATAAGATCATCTATACCCTTGGGAGCCTCTTTGCGCTGTAATGATTGAATTGCATTGAAAAACCCAAGATCTAGCACATTTAAATCTGGAGAGTTTGGGGATTGACACATCAAGCGTTAAACCCATCTTCACATGCGACTTAACAAAAATCATCATCATTTTCATCTACATGACATGGGGCATTATTTTGTTGTATAATAACTAGCATGGACTCCCACGCTCATTGTGCGGGGAGCATTAACTACAATGTTATCAAACCCATACAACAATATCAAAAATTCAACATAAATGTTACACACTAATTGCATTGTAATTGCGTCCATTCATGGCACTAAAGACAATTTACCAACTTTGGCTTTTCAAATCATGGAAAACTTCCCTATATACAACATTAATAGTTCTTCGCCTAGCTTCTAGTTGATCACCATAGACAAGAATTTTCAAACCTTCAATACTTATAACCCTTGTAAGGGCAACATATAGTTGGTCATGGGTGAATATTGGCTTTGGAAGATATAGAACCACATACCTTAATGATTGTCCTTGGCTTTTATTATTGGTCATCGCAAATGAAATAGAAATTGGAAATTTCCTTCTTCTCATGTGGAAAGGCAAATAACTGCCTAACGGATTCATATCCATGCAATGAATGAGCACCTTCTGATCCGAGTTTGAACTATTTAATGTGATGGCTTCAATGACTGAGGTACCTAGATGAGTTACACATAAACATGTTCCGTTACACAATCCCGCAACTTGATCTGTATTCCTCATCAACATGATTGGTGTTTAGACCTTCAAACTCAGTTTATGCATTGGTAAACCAGACATATTAGTGGAATTTAGAAACTCAACACTATAGATTTTCCATTCCATCATGGTCGCTGAAAACTTAGCAAACTGAGCCACAACTGAAATAGTCTGCATAATCACCAGGCAACAATGAACACATGTAATCATTCACTTAATTGACAACTTCAATTGTTAGTGTAAGGATTGCTCTGTCATTGAAATACTCTAAGTTTGTTAGATTGTGAAGTAAATTTGGATAAGTGGAAGAAACAATTACATTTGATTGGATCTGTGATATAGGATCGGGGAATGGATCAGCTAGAAACAAGTGTGAGAATCAAAATGACACCCCAAGAGAACCTGTCTCTTGTAATCCCAAACACAAAACTCATATGTACGATCAAATGTATGACCTTAAGAGAACCTGTCTTTTACAACCTTGACCATAAAGACACCACAAGGTTAATCACTCCCTTGATACTGTCAGAGTATTCTCACAAGGATACAAACATGTAAGCAAATCTCATACAAGAGAATATAATTCTCTAAAGAACAAGTTCTTACTCATTGAAATCTGAAAGTGAAGTACAAAAACGTTGGTAACATATAGGCTACCATAGAACACTCTAGAATCAAAACCCTAAGCTTTAATTGCTATAATGATGCCTTTATGATGACTAATTGATTGATTGGCACCATTCATACCTAAAGAAACTAGGAAACTACTTAAACTTAAAGCAAAAGTCAGCTACCTAAAAATAGGAAACAAAACCAAGATCTTCTAGAATAATCTTTGACCAAATGGCCTTATTCAAGGGAAATAAAATAGGAAACTTTTTAAAAATGAAATTACATCAAAATTAATGCATAAGTAAGTCTTCTAGTTGCTTCTTAAGTGTTCTTGGACGTCACTTATGCTTCTCCTCCAAGCCACATGTTTGTCACATGGTATTTTAAGTGAATTCTTCAATCTGGACTGCACATGGGCCTTGTAAGTCATCTTGGGCTTCTTCTATGCTTTGTTACACCAATTTCATGGACCTTCATGCACTCCCACGTGCTTATGCTTCCATGGGCTACAAAATCATGCATATGGGCTTGAATAAGCATGGTTACAGCCTCATTTACTCCCTCAGCATGTATAATAACAATATGGACTTTAATTGTAGCTATTTGAAGTCCTAATGTTACTTCATGGGTTATAATGATTAGGTCCTCCTTGGTGTCATGTAAAGGATCTTGGGCTTGCTCAAACTTTTTTTGGACATCATGGTCGACATGTATGATGCCACCTTGGCTACCATGTAAGACATCATTTTTGCCTCTATCAATCTATATATTGAAGAATCAACAAGTCATCAGCAATATTAATTTCAATTGTGCCATCATATGGCAAGCCTAACTTATCATCCCCTACATCCAACAACCATTTCAAGAATTTGTCTAATTGGATGATGCAGACAAAAGCATATTTATTTTCAATTGGAAGATGGTATAGTAATCCCACAAGAATGATGAACTTGTACATGCATTAACAATATCCGCCCTACTACCTTTTGGAGTAACAGGTAGAATTTGCTAGAAGTCACCTCCCATCACAACACATTTCCCTCCAAATGGATTGTCAAGTAGCATGATATCCCTCAATGAACGGTCAAATGCTTCGACACAATATCATTGTACTATAGGAGCTTTGCCCCATATTATCAACTTAGTACATTTGATTAAATTTTCTAGTGGAAAAATTTTGTTTCATGTTGCAAATAGAACCTTTAGTGACATGAATAGGAATCCCAAATATTGAATGTGCAGTCCGTTCTGAAGATAACAACATAGCGGCAATACCACTTGAAGTGACTGTAATGACAATATCCCCTTTGGCTCAAAGTGTTATTATATGTTCATTCCATAGAAAGGCCTTCCCTGTGCCTCCATAGCCATATATGAAGATAGATGCTCCTATTGGATAACTTAATGAAGATAAAACATGATCAAAAATCACATTTTGTTCAGAGTTCAATGAAGGCACCAACTTGTTTTCCTCTTCTTATCGTTTGAGATTATCATAATTTAGTTCTTATAGAAGATGGTTGCCAACTTCAATACTATGCGATATTGGAACACAAGAGAGGGAAATTCAGTTAGACTCTTCCCATTTTCTTGAAGCAATGGTTCAATCTCGTTCAAGGTAGTTTCTTCTTTATCCTTATCTAATATATAAACACCTATAAATTTCATCAAGTGATGGACAAAAAAAAAATGCAAAGTTAAGAACAATATTACTGATTAAAGAGAGTATATGTTACAAAAAAATAATTTGCTATGTACACTTACTTGATGACAATGGATCATTACGTGGTATGTAAAGCAAATTATCAAAAAGTATTTTTGAAGTCTCATTCCAAACATAATCCGGTCTACTCAAACAAGAACTCATAAGTATGCTCATAAACATTTTCCTTAACAATTTCCTAGAAACCCAAACTGAAGACTCCTTTATAGCATTGATGTATTCATGATCATCCTCTAGTTGTCCAAGGGCATAACATGATTCTCTAAAAGTAGGGTAAACGATATCATGAATAGTTCAGATCACTGCAAATGATGTTGGACCTCTAACCTTAGTAATTAGAACAAGTTTAGAAAAAAGTTCCCTAGAAGGTGTTATGTGGGTTAATTGATCTATTGCAAAGCCTTTCTGTCTGCATTTCCATGTTCATTTGCTACATTGATAAACAAAATGTTGCGGGAATTTTGAATAAGTGTTTTTGCAAACTTTTCTTCCTCATTCATCTTCATCTACTTTCTTTTGAGGCACAAAATTTCCTTGTTCAAAAACATCCCATATATCTAGTCAGTAGCCAAAATAACATTTTGAAACTTTATTTTCCAGAACGAAAAATGTTGACTATTAAATGTTGGAGGTCTGGTGATGGATGCTCCGTCACTAATATCATGTTCGCCAAATCCTTCCATTGATCACTCTTGAGACTATTAAGTCCTTTACACAAGAGACCTACTTTGATACCAAATGTTGGAATAGGATTTGACCAAGAGGGGGGGTGAATTGGTATAATAAAAATTTACCGCAACTTTGAAATTAAATTAGAGAGTTGAGAAAAATGTACATAGAGATTTATACTGGTTTGGTCCACCTGACCTACTTCTAGTGCTCAGATTCCTCTAAACTTTCCAAATACACTAAAATCGATGAGTTATCTCTTTACAATCAGAAGGAAGAAAAAAATCTCCTCCTCTCTCACTCAGTAAAACAATAAGGCACTCCCCCGCTTTTCATGTTTCTACTAACCCACTCAAGATTCTCTAATCTTGAATAACACTCACAGAATCATACGTTTGAATAAGAATATTCTCTCAAGAGAATTGAATGCTAAACACTGAATTATTTATGATGGAGAGAATAAAACAGAGGAAGAGGATGAATAATCAGTAAATGCTATTTCTCAATAGGTGTGTTCTCACTTCTTCTTGTCTTGAATGCTCTTCTATTTATAGTTGAGCAGCAATAAATTCCTGTTAGAAAGAGCTTTCTATCCGTTACTCTCAGTTCCATTGTTCAACGTTGTGCATTGAATGCTTCTGACACATAGTAAGGCCATGGCCTGAGTTTTTGTTCTTTGAGTGCATTCTATTGAAGTAATCAGAAGACCCATTCCCTGTTGTTAAATAGGAAAGGTAAGCATTTATGTGTGCAAAATGAATTCAAAATAAATGAAGCATAAAAGAGTAAAGATTGTGAATAAAGATGAATTTTTGACAATCTGAGATACTGTCAGTAAAAGGAGTGCTCGAGCATTATTCTTAATACTCGAGTGTTACTAGTAAAGTAACTCAGCCTTTCCTCACTGTTATGTTAAAGTACTCGAGTTATATTGATGATACTCGAGTGTTAATGATACTTTTAAGATAGACTCGAGTTTTCAAGGAAGTATTGTTATGAAATATAGGAACACTTTTGTTGATAATCGAGTGTTGAAGATAAAACTAAAGAGTGTTGAGAATACTCGAGTTCTTCCAGTGATACTCTAGTGTCTGTGAGGCAATTTGTTAACAATACTTTCAATGATTCTCGAGTATGTACAAAAGTGTTGTGACTTCTTGAGCATTAGTAATGAAAACTTGAGTTTCAATGAATTCTCCTAAAGGCAATTCCTTGCTTGACTCTAGATACACGAGTTCTATGTTCTCATACTTGAGTTTTGAGAGTTAGAGTAAGCACTTCTTTTGATCCTCGAGTGTCCTTTAGAGTATGAATAAGCTTGATACTTGAGTACTGTTTTCACAATAATCGAGTATTATCAATACTCTTATGAATACTCTAGTTTCTTATGAAAGTATTGAAGTTCAAATATGATTTTAGCAGCTAGATACTTGAGCATTGTTGTGCATTACTCTAGTATTGACAATACTTTTATGAGTACTTGAGTGTTTTTGATAGCGTTTTGTTTTGAAATAAATTTTTTCTCTCGATACTCAAGTATTGTCAGTACTTTCACCAATACTCGAGTCCCATTGAAAGTGTTGAATTTTGAGAATTGATTTGGCCATCGATACTTGAGTATTGAGACTCAATACTCGAGTGTTGTCAAAACTTTTACCAAAACTCGAGTTCCATTGAAAGTGTTGAGTTCTGGAAACTGATTTTGTTCAACGATACTCAAGTATTGAAACTCAATACTCGAGTATTGTCAACACTTTCACCAATACTTGAGTATCACAGAGAGTGCTTGTGAAAAACATTGAAATTTGAAAAACTAAATCATAATTGCTGCAAAAACATGTTTGTCATCATCAAATCATTATTTCAACATTCTCCCCCTTTTTGATGATGACAAAACTAATGAATAACAGCAATGATCATTAACAGAAAACAATTGTAGTGACTAACATAAATAATCATTAACTATGGAAATGTAATTATAGTTCAGAGTAATAGAACAAAACCAAATGTGTTCAACAAAAATACAAAGCAACAAAATAACAAAACCGAAATTAAAATAAACTATGCAAATAAAGGACCACTTCTCCCCCTTTTTGTCATCAATCAAAGAGGGTGTGGAAGAGAGGTCAATAGAGGGGGACTCATAAATGTGTGGATCAGAAAAAGGAGGAGCAGAAGGCTCAGGGACTGCAGAAGGTTCAGATGGCTCAGTGGTAGCAAGCTCTGGCTTAATGACTGGATAATCAAGAAGGAGAATAGGGGTAGTAATAGTAGCAGAGGAAGAGGGCTCAGATGAAGGAGGGGGTGATTTAGTTCCTCTAATGAAGTCCTCAAGAGAAGTCATCCTTCCTTCAAGAGTAGAGAGTCTAGACTCCATTGAAAGCTGTAGAGAATCCACAGAGTTCTTCATAGAGGCAACTGCCAAATCTAGGGTCTTTCCACTGAAATAGTCAACTGCATTCTTGAGAAAGTTAGAGACATATGCCTGAGTCTCACTGTGGAAAGCCTAAGTGAATTCTTCTCCTATCCTTCTGAATTCAGTCTGCATGAATTGCTAAATGGAAGCTTGAGCAAAGGAAGGAGTAGAGGAAGGTTGCTGAGGAGCAGAGGACTGTGCTTCATCCTGAGACACTCGTGATGGACCAGAAGCTGTTTACTTCCTCTTTTTGCTTTCTACAGTTCTCTATCCTGAAGCCACCCTGACCTCAATCTTTATCCTGTGTAAATAATGAGTTTCTGAGAACTGAAGAGGTTTGAAGGGTTTATGATCCTTCATAATGTACCAAATCTTGTGCAGCTTAAGAATCCTAGAAACCAAACAGGGATAAGGAATTGTCATTCTCTTGGATTTGGAGAATCTAAATCTCCATATTTCATTGAACACCATATGTCCTATGTTCCTCTTTTCCTTTGCCATGATGGATGCCAGCATTTGATAATCTGAAGTGGCCAAGTGAGTGAAATTCTTGCTTTTATTCACTAAGCATCTAGAGTAGATGTAGTGAATGATCCTTTGAGTAGGGGGCATAGCAGAGGGCTCAAAATTCAACCCCGAATAAGGCTCTTCTGGCCTGAGCAGCTCATGAATTTCCTCAGATGAAAATTTTTTCAATTTAGAATCAAAATCATGTGTGCCTAGATATGAATTTAACAAATAAGTAGTTATGATAATATCATCCCCTCTCATCTTAGTGTGCATTGAATATAAAATAATGTTTCCAGCATCATCCGTGGCAGAATCAGACACCATGTTATTGTAAAAAATCCTAACGATATTAGGGGAAAAAGCAGTCTTGATTCCCAGCAATTTCTCATAATGACCAAGATAGTCCTTCAAATCAATCCCAAAAGTGTTCTTTACATAATCCAAATCCACAAATATTGCAGGGTATAAATCTCTCGATTTGTACATATTTTCATAGTTACCCGGAATGTAGGGATTGATGTATATACTTTTGACATTGAAACCAACTGGTGCCATGGTGATGGGTTGCTCTGAGGCCTGTGGAGCCTCTGAAGTTGAGGTCCTTTGTGCTTTCATTTTCCTTCTTGGAGTAGAAACCCGTCAGCCTGGTGGGATGCTCTATGTCTCAGAATCTAAATGCTCGGGTTGAGAAGAGGAAACCATTGGTGTTTTGCCTTTATCCTTGGTACTGAGAATAGACTTGGGCTTCTCTGTTCTTGATTTTCTTGTCAATGGAGTCACTGTCTCTTCCTCAGAGGGCTCTGTTATTTGGACTCTTTTTGGTGGAGGAGGAGGAGAAGATTGGGATGAAGAAGGGCCACTGGAAGTTGGTTTTCTATACTTGGGTGGATTCCTCGGGGTAATTTTAGTGTGAGCCATGAAGATAGAACAACAAAAACGAAAGAGATTGGAGAGAATTTGTACCAAAAAGGTGTGACAACATGAACGGTTTTTGGGGATTTTTGGAAGTGAAAAATAGGAAATAGGAGGTTATGAGTTGAGGGATATTGTCGAGGGTGGTTATGCGAATGGATGTAATGGTTTTTAGGAAGAATAACCGGTGAAAATGGAGTTTGGGTTGCAGAGCAAGAGAGGGTACTTGAGTTTTCGAAAAGGGGCAACTAGGGTTCTCGAGTGAAAAAGGGAATTTAATCACCAGAAAAACCTTAGTACTCGAGTATTAGATTTAATACTCAAGTATCGGGTCATAGAAATGCTGATACTCAAGTTTTGCTACTAGAACTCGAGAATTGATGTTCAGTACTCGAGTATTGCACTGAGTACTCGAGTATCAAGATCTAAGAAGATGAACAAATAAGACAGTACTCGAGTTTTAATCACATACTAGAGTATTGTGACCTAGAATATGAAAAGACTTACGAATACTTGAATGTTATCATTAGTACTCGAGTATTGTGATGCCAAAAATATGAGTAGTCTTACCTATACTCGAGTATTGTCTTCTGCACTCGAGTATTTACTTGTACTCTAGTGTGCACTTGAGTTTTGTTGCAAGTGATACCTCTAGAGAACTTTGGTGCTCGAGTACTGGTTGCCTATACTCGAGTATCGTGAACACTTTTTCTTGTCATCGAGTATTGGATCCAGTGATGTTTGACAACACTCGAGTGTTGATTCTAGTGCTCGAGTATCGTGCTAATTTCTTCAATTTTGTTCTTCACTCTTGTAAGTACTCGAGTATTCTCTTCTAAATACTCGAGTATTCCCCTTCTGCTCAAGTTTCCTCTGGAAGTGATAATCTTTCCTTTAGTAATACTTCCTCCTAAACTCGAGTGTTACTTAGAGTGATTGCTTCTCTATTCTTAAGCATGAAAATAGAGACCTGCAAAAACTAATTAAACTACTCCAATGCTAAAGTTAGTATTAAATCAAAACATGATTATTTAAAAAAAACTTTACTTACAATTCATTGGGATTTACCATTCCCAACACCCTTCGTATGTTCATGAATTGTTCCCGAGCAAGAGGTTTTGTGAAGATATCAGCCAATTGATGCTGAGTTGGAATGAACACAACTTTGACATCCTTTCTCTGAACATGATCCTGAATAAAATGGTGACAAATGTCTATATGCTTTGTCCGGGAGTGATGTACAGGATTCTTGGCAAGATTAATTGTGCTTGTGTTGTCACAGAAGATGGGAATTTCTGTGAAATTCATTCCCAAGTCCAGAAGTTGTTGCTTCATCCAAAGCACTTGAGCACAACAGCTAGCAGTAGCAATGTATTCAGCTTCAATTGAGGATAATGACATAGTGGATTGCTTCTTGCTGAACCATGACACCAGTGATCCTCCAAGAAATTGACATTGCCCACTCGTACTTTTTTTGTCAGTTTTGTATCCAGCATGATTAGAGTCAGAGTATGAAATCAAATACTCATCGTTACCTTTTGGATACCATATTCCTAGTTCAATGGAACCAGCAAGGTATTTGAAAATCCGTTTCACATTCTCTGCATGAGACTCCTTCGATGCAGCTTGGTATCTAGCACACATTCCAATACTGAATTGAATATCTGGTCTGCTAGCTGTGAGGTAGAGTAATGATCCTATCATTCTGATTTGACGAAGTTTTACTACAGTAATTCATGTCTGATTGCATGATTTTAGAGCAATTAACTGGTTTAAAATGCATGTTTTGATGTGAATTGTAGTAATATGCTTTTATGGATGTTAATCCTCATTAAGCATTCTTTGTAAGGATAAAATGTCTAATTGTGCATTTTTCTCAATTAATTCTCATTGATGAGTTGAGATTAGGTTTTACAAAAGACTAGAATGATTGTTTCAGGTGAAGGAGTGAAGAGGAAAATGTCTAAAGGGGATCATCTTTGAAGAAACTGCAGTGAAATGGCCAACTAATTGGAGCTGTGCGTTTTGGCTTCCAGGTTGCGACTTAAATACAAATATGTCGCGACAGCAAATGAGTTCATGTCGAGACTTAAATGCCTCTGAGTCAGGATCAGGTTTTATACCTCGGATTGCGATTTTTGGAGGGGGAATCGAATGCCAGCTGCCACCTCTTGTGAGAACATTCCATTCTCGTCTCCTAGGGTTCTTCAAGGGTTCTTGAAGTTCTACCACCCCTAATCATTGATTAGGAACCATTCTCCACATTATTCTATCACTTTTATGCTTCATCTACCATTCCACTTCATCTTCCCTGGCTGTTACTGAGATTCCAAGACTCACATCAGTTGTTCCAGAGATTATAGAGGCTAAAATGTATTGCCTTGAGGAGTTTGATGAAAGCCTGAGCTTGGGGTCTCATTTGGGGAGTTTCACTTCATCCTTTCCATTGTGTTTATCTCATTGCAGTTATTCTTAGTTAGAATTTCTGAATTTTACTGTGGACTGGATTATGAGATTTGTTATTGGTATCTGTTTTGTAAAGAACATCCTTCATTTATTCTTATGAATTTGGTTGGGTTCAATCCAATTTTGGAATTGATGAAATGCGATATAGTGTTAGCACAATAGGTTGTTGTGTTTGAGTTATGGATACCATTTTAACAATCTCAACCAAGAGCTAAAATTGAGGTTGATTGAAGTTGTTGTGAGCTTTTGGCTCAAGAGTCTCACTAACACACTACTCTCACCTAAGTTTGGAAGGTTTTCTGAATTAATTAAGATTTGGTTTTCAAAGTAAGTTTCCCCATACTTTTTGAAGTGATGAAGGCTTAATCAATACTCCAAAGGGCAATTCCATTATTGAGTTTCCAATCTATCCAATTTATTGTTTCTGTGATCTCTAGTTTTCTATAAACCGAAAAATCCAAAAACAGACTTTAGTTCTATTTTCTGCAATTTCATTCACTACGCAATCCCCGATTTTTATCTTTTCATACGGTTTTGCAGCTTAGATTACATAGAATCATTGAGGCTCCTCGAAGTGAACACGACCCGGATTGCACCACTATAGTGCATTACCATCCGGAATTTACACAATTTTTGAGAGCCCATAACGACTAAGGCTTCATGACATTCCTCTGTATCTTTTGATGTCATAGTCTTTTCTATTTACGTCTGCATCAAGTAGGGCTGTAGAACTTATAGGAGTGTCTGCACTTCTACATTGATCCATGCCAAACTTCTTCAACAGCTCCTTTAAATACTTGGTCTGACTTATAAAGATTCCACTCTTTCTCTGTTTGATCTGAAGTCCAAGAAAGAAGTTCAATCCCCCATCATGGACATCTCAAATTCTCCATGCATTGTCTTGGCAAAATCTTGGCAAAGATCATCTTTAGTGGCTCCAAAAATAATATCATCAACGTAAATTTGTATAATAAGCATGTCAGACTTAAAACACTTAACAAGCAATGTAGTATCTACCTTTCTTCTAACAAAACCTTTGTTAATTAAGAAATTGCTCAATCTTTCATACCAAGCTCTGGGTGCCTGTTTTAAACCGTATAAATCTTTCTTTAGTTTATAAACATGATTTGGTTTTGAAATATCTTTGAAACTAAGTGGCTGTTCAATGTATACTTATTCCATAATGAATCCATTTAGAAAAGTACTCTTGACGTCCATTTGAAAGAGTTTGAAATCTTTAAGAGAAGCAAAAACAAGAAGTACACGTATTGCTTCTAGTCTAGCCACTGGAGCATATGTTTCTTCATAATCAATTCCTTCTTCTTGATTATAACCTTTGGCCACTAATCTTGCTTTGTTTCTGACAATTACTGCGGATTTGTCAAGTTTGTTCTTGAATACCCATTTTGTTCTAATGACTGGATGGTCATTAGGACAGGGTACCAAGTCCCATACTTGATTCCTTTCAAATTGATTTAATTCTTCTTCCGTTGCAATAATCCAATCATTGTTAGACAAAGCTTCTTCAACATTCTTAGGCTCTATCTTAGATATAAAAGCTGAGAATTGAGCTTCATTTAAAAATTTTCTTCATGTTTGTACACCTTCATTCACTTCTCCAATCACTTGATTTAGAGGGTGATTTCTGATGTATTTCCATGATCTTAGTTGAGAGATTTGAAGAGGTTCATCTGACAAATCCTCCTCTAGGTTATCAGATGAACGGGCATTTTCAAAGTTCTTTGGAAGAGCAATTTCATCGTCATCAACTAAAGGTTTTGTTTGAGGTTCAATTTCAACAAATTTGACATGTATTGACTCTTCAACGACACACGTACGTTTGTTAAAAACTCTATATGCTTTACTTCTATTTGAGTAACCGAGAAATAAACATTCATCAAACCTAAAATCAAATTTACCAATGTTTTCTTTCCTATTGTTGTGAATAAAACATTTGCTCCCAAAGATGTGAAGGCGAGACAAATTTGACTTCCTTCCTTTGTATAACTCATAGGGAGTCTTTCCAAGAGATTATCTGATGTAGGCTCTGTTGGAGATGTAGCATGCTATGTTGATTGCATCAGCCCAAAATACCTGAGACATATGCTTTTTTGTCATCATTGCCCGTGCCATATCTATGAGAACTCTATTCTTTCTTTCCACAACTTCATTTTGTTGACGGGTTCTTGAAGCTGAAAAATTGTGATTGATTCCTTCGTTTTCATAGTAAGTAGCAAAATCTACACTTTCAAATTCTCCTCCATGATCAATCCTGATTGAAACAGTATACATACCCTTCTCATTTTGGACCTTTTTGGAAAATATAACAAATAAATCATATGTTTCGTTTTTGGATGACAGAAACATGGTCCAGGTGGATCTAGAAAAATCATCAACTATCACAAGTGTATAAAGGTTTCCTCCAAGACTTTTTACTCTAGCTGGACCCATCAAATCCATATGGAGAAGTTCGAGAGGTCTTTTAGTTGAAATTTCTCTTTTTGATTTGAAAGAAGACTTGCTCTGTTTTCCATATCAATATGGAAGTCCGAATTGGCATGCATCACATATCAAATCATTTTTTAACTTGAGTTTTGGAAGACCTAGAACTAAATCATGTTTGATTAATTTGTTTAGTTGATTCATGTTAATATGAGCTAAGCGCTTATGCCATAAATAACTCTCATCAGTTTGACTAATAAAACATGAATTTGTAAACGAGCTTTCTCAATCAAGCGTGTAGCAATTACCGTCCCTGGTTGCTCGTAGCTAAATGTTTAGCCTTTCCTTATCAATTGATAAGTCCTTCTTGTTGACAATTAAGCATTCTTGTGAATCAAAGATAACCCAGTTATCTTTGTCTGTGCTCTGACTTACACTCAGCACATTGTGACATAATCCTTCTACATGATAGACATCTTTTATTGGTGTTCCATTAGTTTTTCCAATTTCACCAATTCTAGTGATCTTTCCTAATTGATTGTCTCCAAAGCTCACTTTTCCTCCATCCTTTGATCTTAAGTTGATAAGTTTACTTTTGTCGCCCGTCATGTGTTTCGAGCATCCACTGTCTATGTAACATTTATTTGACTTGTATACTTTGAGACATACCTCCAAAGATTCAGGTAACAGTTTTAGGTACCCAAGCTTGTTGGGTCCTTTGAGGTTAGTTTGATGGGTTTTCGGTTCATACAAACCTTTAGGCACCCATCTATAAGTTCCTAGTGTTTTCTTTCTAAAATAACAAGAAGTAGTTCTATGTCCTTTTCTATTACAATAATTACAAAGTGCAAATGGTTCAAAAGTATGAACAAACTTTTGAAAATAGTTGAGATAACATTTTCCTCCCTTTCTTTCTGTCCCTTTTTGTTATCACAAGTAGGATTATACCCTATTCCAGTTCGATTATTTATAACTTTTTGACTTTTGAGTATGACTTGAAGCATTTCACTTCCTTTAGTGAATTTTTCTATAGCCTTATTTAATCGTTCATTTTCCTTTTTCTGAACAGGACATTCTAGGCAATTGCTAGTGACTTTATGAGTTACAGGTTTTTCAAAATCTTTGACTTTCTTTCTTAGACAAGCTAATTCTCTGGCAAATTTAAGCAATTCAAATATGCATTTCATTATATTCTGAACGTAACTCATCATAAGTTGGTTCAACGAAGATTACCTCTTCTGTCTCTGAAACTTCTTCTTCTTGTGCCACAAGACAACTATTAGCTTCTTCTTCAGTTTCACTTTCTTCTTCTGATGAACTATCTCCCCATATACCAGACACGTAAGCTTTCTTCTTTTTGAATGATTTGAACTTCTTCTTTTCTTTGTTCCATAGGGATTGCTGGGGGTAGTCTGCTTTAATATGGCCTGGTTTGTTGCATTCAAAACATATGATTTCTTTGCTTGAACCTCCTTTCTGAAATCTTCTGGCATTTTGATCTTTTCGATACATTTTCTTGAATCTAAGAACCACCATGGCCAGTTCTTCATCTTCAACTTCATCTTCCTCTTCAGCCTCTGTTTCTGGTTCCTTCTCCTTTATTGATTTAAGAGCTAGTCCTTTCTTCTTTCTATCCTCTATGCTGGACAGTTCTTTTTTGAATTTTTATTTGCTTTCGTATTCGGCCAAACTTCCAAAGAGAGCAACCACTAACATCATTGATTCCCCTCTTGATTCTTTGATGACTGTTACTTTAGCTTCCCACTTGTTGGTGAGTATATTAAGGATTTTCCTCACCTGTAACCGTTGGTCATAGGTTTTTCCGAGGACAACCAGTTTATTGATGAGATGAGTATACCTCATCTCAAATTTTGCAATTGATTATCCCTCCTTCATTCTGAGTTAATCATACTTAGTGGTAAGAGTATTAACTCTTCCTTCCTTGACAACTTTTGTTCCATCGTAGGCTATTTCCAAGGCTTCCCACATGTGTTTGGCTGACAGAAGAGTGCATATCTTGAAGAAGTCATCTTTATTTAGAGTAGCCTGCAACATTAAAACAGCTTTTCTATTAAATAATACTCTCTTTGAATTTTGCTCATCAAACTCGCTGCATGTTTTTGGAACAAGTATGTCATCTACTTTCTTTTGAGGCATAAAATTTCCTTGTTCAAAAGTATCCTATAAATCTAGATCAGTAGCCAAAATAAAATTTTGAAACTTTATTTTCCAAAACAAAAAATGTTGACTATTAAATGTTGTGCATTGAATGCTTTTGACACATAGTATGGCTGTGGCCTGATTTTTGTCCGTTGAGTGCATTCTGGTGAAGTAATAAGAAGAACCATTCCCTGTTGTTAAATAGGAATGGTGAGCATTTATGTGTGTAGAATGAATTCAAAATAAATGAAGCATAAAAGAGGCAAGATTGTGAATAAAGATGAAATTCTGACAACTAGAGATACTATTAGTAAAAGGAGTGGTTGAGCATTATTCTTAATACTGGTGTGTTACTGGTAAAGTAACTCAGCCTTTCCTCACTGTTATGTTAAAGTACTTGAGTTATATTGATGATACTAGAGTGTTAATGATACTTTTAAGATATACTCGAGTTTTCAAGGAAGTATTGTTATGAAATATAGGAACACTTTTGTTGATACTCGAGTGTTGAAGATAAAATAGAGAGTGTTGAAAATACTCGAGTTTTTCTAGTGATACTCGTGTGTCTGTGAGGCAATTTGTTAATAATACTTTCAATGATTCTCTAGTATGTACAAAAGTGTTGTGACTCCTCGAGCATTAGAAATGAAAACTTGAGTTTCAATGAATTCTCCTAAAGGCAACTCCTTGCTTGACTCTCGATACTCGAGTTCTATGTTCTCATACTCGAGTTTTGAGAGTTAGAGTAAGCACTTCTTTTGATCATCGAGTGTCCTTTAGAGTATAAAGTTTAGAAAGAAGGTTTTAAGCTTGATACTCGAGTATTGTTTTCACAATACTCTAGTATTATCAATATTCTTATGAATACTCGAGTTTCTTATGAAAGTATTGAAGTTCAAATATGATTTTAACAGCTCGATACTCGAGTATTGTTGTGCATTACTCGAGTATTAACAATACTTTTATGAGCACTCGAGTGTTTTTGAAAGTGTTTTGTTTTGAAATCAATTTTGTTTCTTGATACTCGAGTATTGACAACCAATACTGAGTATTGTCAGTACTTTCACTAATACTCGAGTCCCATTGAAAGTGTTGAATTTTGAGAACTAATTTGGTCATCTGTAAAAACATGTTCGTCATCATCATAACATTATTTCAACATCCTCCTTCATACAAGGTGCTCTAATATTCAAATTACCACAAGGCCCATGTATCATAAATCTCTTAATTAATTCATACAATCTAGGGCTAGAATGCTTGTCAAGAATCTCAGTTGAAATAATACAATCAACAAAACCTAGATCTTTAAAATTATCACACTCATCAAGCCATAGAAGAATATGAGCTTGTGGTATTCATCATTTTTGAAACTCAACTATATAGACATCTATAGGTAAATGCTATAGATAACAAATGTGAATTAGAAGACATAAAACAATTTCAGCTGACCAACATTTTTAGATCAATTATATGAATGCTTAATATGAATTAAAACACATAAAAAATATAAAAATGACCTATGTAAATAGATTTAAATAGACCTGCATGAACATGCCCAAAATGTTTTTCCTTTTTAACCATTGCCATCAAAGATTTAAGTTCATGTGAAAAATTCTAGACATCAACTTCAGCCTGTTAGATGTGAAGTAGATACACGTTCACATTTAGGCATTATCTCCAACCTAGTTGGATTACATGTAAACATAATGAACAAAGTTGGATACCTAAAATGCCAATAAAGAGCCATGGCATCCTTGTAATTTTGAAGCATATACCGTGCTCCTCCAGTAAAAGAAGAAGGCAAAATAATACGTTTTTCCATTCTTTAGGTATTTCTTTCTCCACTTAAGAATGTGTCTATCAAGCCTTCATATAGATATGCCCTTAGCTCCTTTTGGTGAGTTCCAATCCATAATAATCATTGTGATTTAATCATTTTGTAATAATCAACAATGAATTGCTGCAACAATTTGCCAAAGCATAACAATGTTGAGAAGTCATTGTCTCTAAACATTAACTTATATGCAAAGTACTCCCTCATGTTAATCCTTTTCTTATTCTTCCTAAAATGTATTTATTTGTGCGGTGTCCAATATCATCTCTATACACATCATCACCTCTAGGAAACAAAATTGGATATGATGGATGTAGTTCATCTATCCATGAGGTGATCCTGACAACTCATGCACTATAACATCTCTTTGATTAAAGTTAATGTCTATATCACCAACAATAAGTGCAGCAATCTCATAGGCTGATGGCAAATTGTAATTACATTAATCCTGATTTCTTAAACTTATGAGGCATATTTTGACATTAGAGTGCTCACCCTTCTTTAACATTGATGAAGTAAGTCGATATTATTTGACAAAAGGGTTAACCTTATCAAGAAGATTCTTTATCTTATGAACTATCAGGCGATCAATGGTTGATTCCTTTAAGTGTTTGCTCATTTGATAACATAAAAAATGAGTCAATGACAAAGACAATGACACGATATGTCAAATTCACATGGCTTAGATTATAATAATGTTACTAAAATATACCTCATAGCAGATATATGATTGGATACTTCATATTTGTGTCATAAATTTAAAGTTGTAAAAAAAAAACAGGTTGATTGCCTTCATGTGATAAAAGACTACCAGTATTATGATAATTCATCCAGAAACGTACATAAGTGTATAGCCCACCACGAGCATTTTTGGAATACTGTATCTTGCTATCCATTGGAGTAAAAGAGAACGTGTTGTTATATGCCCAAATGTTGGCATGAAAATTTGTTGATTTCGCTATCTTCTTGTCAAATAAAATACTCTTTAATGTATCAAGTGGAGAAAGCATAACCAGTAATTCAACTTTTCCTTGAAGACAACACATTGAAAAATCAGGCATCCCTGTACATGTCCCAACCTTTTCACTATACCACATTCGAGCATAACACGAAATACATGTTAATATAGGGTCTCTATCATCTATATAATCTACAAAAAGTTAGAAAAAAAAATTATATTATTAGTACAATTTAGAAACGCATATATAAAAAAAATTTGCAAACACACAGATCAAAATTATTTTAAAGATATGAACTTGATAAATATGTATTTACTAATAACTTTTAAATTTTATTGACACATTCTTCATCTCCTTCAATCTCAACTCACTAGATAACATATTAAAAATTCCCAAGTTTTCATATGAAAATACAATTCAATAGAATTCACTAATTCAAAGAAAAATATAGCCAAAGGTTGGAAAAATATTAATTCATTATTTCCTCAAGACCAATTAGCTATTCAGAAAAATATAACTACCTCTGCACAAACATGAGTTATTGTACAATCATCATTAACGTCACTTGAGTCAACATTAAATGAGAAATAAATATTCTTGTAACGTGGCTTAGCTGCAACAATATTTCAACCATCAAAATATTAACTTAATCAATACTAAAATAACCTTCACGAAAATATCATCAGTATTTGTTACCTAGCAAGCGTATCTACAAAAATGCATCCTATTCAAATACCACGACCATAATAGTATCAATCTTACAAACCAACAATTTGTATATGAATTACCTAACTACACCACTGTCCAGTATTTGATTCTTATTAGCTCTCATTTATTCAAGGTATAAAGTGAGCATGTTATGAATCATATTAAAGTGACATTTGACCATATAAAAAGAAACACTAGTAGAAAAAAGCATTTTTAAACCGTTTAAAAATGACTTTTTAGACTGCATGTATATGCGGTTTAGATGAAGGCGGTTTAGAAAGTTAGGAGTCTTTTAAACCACATGTAATATATGCAGTCTAAAAAGTTACTTTTCTTTCAAAAAAAAATTGGAATGATGTCCGATCCCTCCTCTCCTTCATCGCTAGTGACAAGGAGTTTGCCAACTTCACTCGGTGACCACTAGAGAAGCAACCTTCGAATCTGCTTTCAACCACCCCCAACTAGATCCAAGCCATTGACTTCTCTAAATTTGATGTTTTTCCAAATTGGGCCAGCTTTTGCAAATGGGTTTTGCCATTTCAGCATAGGTTTTGTTGGTTTTTTAGCTAGATCTAGCCTTGGATCTAGTTAATTTGAGATGGGAGGGGAAGTTCTTCTTAGATTGCTCAAGGATGATATGGATTGAGGGGTGCAACAATGTAAGAAGAAATGGGTATAGAAAAGTTTAATCCTTCACTACTCACTAGGCAAGAAGAAATGGGTATAGAAAAATATAAATAGAAACAATATTAGCCTCTCAACCTTTCCCTCTCTATGAATCATCTTGAGATAGGCTCAAATCTGATGATGATATTCTCGTAAGTTCTGGGTCTACGTTTAGCATATATATATACTTACTCTCATGACAGATTGATCAAAGAAAGTGCTCTCTCCATCGAAATGCTCAGCCTTGAAGAAGAAGAAAGACAAAGGTGAACAGACGTGTTCATTCTTCTCTTTCAGAGATGGGTTTGCTAGACATCGATCTCTCCTCCTCCTTTGCTCCCCACCATGCCTCCATTATTGCTTGGAGCTCGATAAAGGATTCCCAAGTTGGGTGAGAGGAAATGGAGCTGGTGAAAGAGGACTTGAAGTGGGTTGAGGGTGATCGAAGGATTTTAAAGTGAGTTGAGAAGAAATGGGGGAGAAGTATCGCACACTGAGTAATTTGAAATGGGGATCTTTTAAACCCCACCTTAGGGGTGTGGTCTAAAAGAAGCTTTTATTAGACTATACCTAATAGGTGCGGTCTAAATGAAGCCTTTTTAAATTTTTTTAGACCGCATCGGGAATATGAGGTCTAAAAAAGGCTTAATTTAAATTGCGCCTGAGAGGTGCAGTCTAAAAAAGGTTTAATTTAGACCACACATCTCATATGCAGTCTAAATGAAAACTTACCACAACATTGAGGTGCGGTCTAAATAATAAAATATATGTATTCATATTTACAAAAATGCCACCGATCATATTTTTTGAAACTTTATCCTTTAAATGCTGTCTAAATAAGCATTTTTCTACTAGTGAAAACTCTTTAACTAATATATTATACAAGAAAACTTAATACCTGGAAGATGATCTTGACTATTTTGTTGTCCATGTTGGTTTGAACAGATAGTATGTAGCTGATGCTTTTTGGAAATGGATAACGTAGAGGTTTGAGGCATTATGGTATATTCTTGTATCCTATCAACATGTGGTATACCATTGTTTACATTTGGGTTATAATTCTCAAATGCACGAAACCTTACGCTGCATTGCTTAACTATACTGTTTTTGAAATTCAAGTCTCCTACTAAAATTCCATCCATTGAATTACCGCAAAGTATGATATAAATGTAAAAAATTTAGAGCGACACTAATATTTTGAAAATAAAAGTGTTTAATTTACCAAATGTTGTGTACATGGAGAACCTATCATCCAGGTTTGTTGCAAGATTAGTGATGCCTGCAAAGCATTAAGTCTACCTCTAGCTTTACACTTTAAAATTCCACTATTTAGTTGTGTTGACTCTCTTGTATTGTCGATCATACACCCATACAAAATGTTTGAATCTACTCTAGCACTTTTATGAACAACTCCGACACTCTCATTATGATGGCAACCAAAACCATCTGAACAATAAAAAACAAATGACATGTCTGAACATCCATTAAATATTGAACCACAGCATTCAACCACCTTCAAGCCACTAAAATATGCTTTTAACCATAAACAAATGGAACAAAACTCACCGCCTTTAGAATTGGTACCTATATCTGAGATTGAAAAATATTCAATTTATTGGTAGTTGGAGAAGATTCAGACGATGGGAAGCACTTCCTCTTCATTGAATGCTATCTAATTCATTGGAAAACAAGACTATCCAAGCTGAACAAATGAGGCACTCACTTATTATGTTGTCTCTTCTTTGATTGTGATGTATTTGGATTACTCACTAGCTAATATTGTTATATAGTGGAAGGGAGGCATTTTTTTGATGGGGTGACGCAAGTTGTTGCGCTTAATGAAGGAGAGAGAAGATAAGAAAAGATAGCATAGGTTTTGGGGAAAAGTGAATTGATCAAATTATTAAAGGAATATAAATTAAAGAACAGGTGACTCCTGTGACTCATATGTAAGATTAAAATAAAATGATGTTGAGTTGTTGGCTTGCAGTTGGTCAGACCACAAATGATGTGGCAAACTAGGTTCGTGCAAGAATTGTTGGGAACTGCCATTTATTCATTAAATCTGTCTGTCCATGTTCCTCATATCATCACAATTATTATTGACTTAGTACTAAAATCTCCAATTAATAGTGCAACAAATTTAGTTTAGTAGAGAAACAACATACGAATTTGTTTCTGTATGTTTTTAAATTAAACAATTTATTTAACAATGTCTCTATTTTGATTTCACATTAAAATGGCAATTCTTTATGACTAATACATGTATATGTTAATGATATGGAATATTTAAATTATGTATTATAAAGGGACTACATTAATATCATTGAGATTATTCTTTAAAAAATTTAATAAGTTATTTAATATTGTATATATGGAAAAACAAACCACACAATTTAAGAAATGCCCAATTGCAATACGAAGAGGTGGTTCATTTTTGTATAAAGAGATGGGCAATTGTTATGAGGAAAATTGAATAAATCAAATTATTAAAGGAATACATCAAATTATTAGTAGTTCAATGAAACATGTAAGTTTGGTCCTATCTAATCATAATATGGCATAAGACATAATATAACTACAACCTTAAATCATCATGATTACATATTTTTAACTTAAACTACATTGCCAATTAAATGAAAATTTGCCCCAAAACAACGTGTTCATCATTAAATATGGTAATAATTACTGTCAGATTGGGTGTGGGAATCATATGCCATAACCACATGTCCATAGCCTCAAAATAATTCACAACCAAACTATTACAACTTTATGGTTGGGTACTTAATAAACTTAAATACAAACACCATTAAAACAAAGCATTTAACTTTAATTCTTCTCCTGCTTATTAGACTTTACAGGCTTTGAATATGTTTTCGAAGGAGAAGACATAGTATCACCAACTATTTTCTCTTCCCAGACAACACTCTTCTTTGCGCTCTTCCTCTTCCCTTTAAATGATGTAGGAGTGGCCAAATTTGAAATTGGTATATCATTAACATCAATGCTATCTTGATCAGTTGTCTGTGATAGTAACACAAGGGAATTCAATTATGTGTCAACATTGTGGTCACATTACACCACACCAACATCCACAGCGTACACCTTTTTGACAAATACAATATTTAAAATTATCCCAATTCAAATAAAGTTTAAATACATAAAAGTGAAAACAAAATTTTTCAATTACCTCATTGAAGGCATTCATTAGATTTGTCAATTCAGTATATGAAGTTACAGAGATGCTTGAATTTGGATAATCTTTGTTTTATTTATTGATCTTCAACTTTAATAAAAACTTCTTCCCAACCAATAAGTCAAGCTCATCTAGGAAATCATAACTACTACTTTCCTGTATATTGCAAAAACAACCAAGATGGAACAAGATTTAAAAACCATTTACTCATTGAACACCACAATAATAATTATTACTATATGTTTCTTACCATTTCCGAGTTGCTTCTTCAACTCTAAACCGGTCTTTCCAAAAAACATGACAGCACATTTGTCAAAAAACAAAAATCACTAATGCCTTTCCTGACAAATCCTTCACTACATAATGCACTTTGAACCTAACATTCAAGTACAAAGCTCACTAAAAGTGACAAATTCTGAATTAAAATACATTACTTGGTCATGAAACCTTTCGTGACCATATTCCATTCAGTTAAAAGAAAAACAAAACTCTATTCTTACTTTATTTCAGTAGAAATGGTCTTGCCCTTACACATATTGCTTGGGCATGTAAACTTTCCTCACAACCATCTCACCTTACTTGCACACCTTACATATCCATCATAGCATCAACCAAGTCTGGTGTCAACATTTAAGATCTCACACTCAATGAGGAAAAACTCATCATGTGATGAAAACAAATGAACACATACTAGTTCTACACTCATATAAAGTAACATCCATGTTTTCAGTAATTGGAAACAAGGGCTAAATGACGGGCTACCGATGAGTAAAGGGTTTGGAGAGTGAAAGAAGCATAAGAAATGCCAAGGGTGCCAGTTTGTAAGCAAAAGTAAGGGCAAAATGGTCATTTTGAGAAAAGTCAAGGCATTTGGTAATTTTGACCAAAATACCAGAAAATGACCTCGGGCACCAGAAGGTAAAGAAAAAGTCACTAATCAATAATTGAGGCTCAGTTAAGGTTAAATGGACAAAAATGCCCTTTGCGAGAAATTTTTACCGTAATTAATATTTTGGCTGTTTAATGAATCTTTAACCAAATATTATTATTTAAATTGTCCAGAGGCCTAAGAGAGGTAATGTTAAAGTGGCTAGAAATATTTTTTAGAGTGCCTTAATTTATAAAATTGTTTCCAGCAGATAGTCAAAAACAGTTTGTCGAAACGGCAGTACGAAAGACAGAAAATCACTTGATCAGGGTTTTCGAAAGAAAATTAATTAAGGGCATTCCAGAATGATTTTTGAGAAAAGAAAAATACCCTAATGGGCTTATGAATTATGGGACTTTTTTGAGGGTCTGATATGGCCTTAGTGATCAGAAAATTCCTGAAAAGCATTTTTGGTAGTAAAAAATCAGATAAAGTAAGGGTATTTTTGGAAAAGTGGAATTGTGGGGACTAGAATGAGCCAATTGTCACTCTCTTATTAAAGATGGAAAAGTGAGAGTAGATATTTTCCAAAGCAGGGGATCTTATCAGTATAAAATTGTTCTGGTAGTACCAGTGGGCCCCACACCTAATTAAAAATCCTATGATCAGATTTTATAAGTATTCTCCACTCCATTTTCTGTCCATTTTCATTGCTGACCAGAGGAAAAGAAAGAGAGAGGCGGTGGAGAAGAGGAAGCACAAGAAAAGGAAGATTTCAAGCTCCAATCAAAGGTAAGAGGTGTTTTAAGCTTGATTCTTCCACGAATACTCATCTATAACCTCTACTCTTCCATTTAATCGGTTTAGATTTCTTGATAAATGGATGAGTGAACTATTTTGATAATGAGGGATTGTGAGAGAAAATGAGTTTTAGCAAGAGTCACAAGCATTAAGTGCCACAAATAAACTCTATGCATGTTTTTGCTGCATATTGATGTTTAGCTTAAGTTGATTTGAGGTTGAGATGAATTTTGGCATTGAACCCTCCCTTGAGCTGTTGACCGAATCCTATGAGGCATGTATATGCTTTTTTTGAAGTTAGTCAATGATTGGAAAATGGTGTAGGAGTGGAATTATGCATGTATGTACAAAGAAATCATGCAAAATTCCATTTCTTCCAATGTTTGGTAAATTTCGTCCAGCTAGGGATTCAAGGGGAAAAGAGTATGATTTTCAGTGTTTTGATGCTTCCATTGGTTTTAGAATGAAAAATTGTGTAGGGTAGAAGCTCAATCACAATTTTGGAAGCACTGAAAACACAAATGGCTAAGTTAGAAGTTAAGGTTGAGGTTGAGAATGTTAAAAGTTATAGTGCATTGATAATAACTTATTATTGATGGTAAGGATACTATGACATATGTAGGATTGTGAATTTCCAAGAATAAGTCACCAAGTTCAAGTGAAAGCCAACTCAAGTCATTGGGAAAGCTAAGTCAAGTATAAAGTAGCATAAACTCTAACTTTTATATTTACATTGCGTTTGATTGTTATATGTATTGATTTGCCATGTATGAAGTATGGTTGTAGCCATACAACATGTAAATCCTTGCTTGTGAACATGTATGGTTGTAGC